>PITA01006698.1:7979-32303 GCA_004023965.1 Spilogale gracilis
TATTAATGTATATCCTGTTATGTTCTGAAAAGGATTAGATATGGTGAGCCAGACGCTCTGTATGCAGATTAGTTTGAGACACCCCAGCAACCGGTGAATGGGTCCAGTAGACCCAGCACTCTCCCTGCAGAGATAAGGCAGCATGTGTGTTTAGGGCCACCCCCCCCCCCCCGCCTCACCTGATCTCTACCTGGGCGGGACTGCGTGCCCAGGGCTGCTCCAGAGCTCCCCACAAGAACCAGGATCTGGGATGCTGGGCTTCTCGGCCTCCTGACCAGCTTTCCCCCCTCCTTACCTGCTTCTCCTGGGAGCACTTCCTTATCTAACCACACTTGGTTCAGGAGCCTGACTTAAGAGAGACGCCATGGGCTTCTTTTTTCCTCCTAAGTCCCCTCAGAGGACTGCTCAGGGATCTCAATCTCCTCCAAGTAAGACTTGGGGCTGCCTCACCCTCTCAGGTGCCATGTGAAGGGTTGTTATATACCTGCCCCAATTCGGACCCAGATTGTTCTTCAGAAATGCTGGTCAATCAGCTTTAGGCACTAGAGTTGATGCCTGCTTGAGGTGATATTAGCTCAGGGGTAAGGGAACCATTTTTGGGAAGCTATTTTAGGATGGGGCCACTGATGAGGAAGCCAGAGCCCCTGGACCTTAGGAGACACCTCTACTGCTTCCCATTGATTCTCTCCCTTGAACTACCCCAAATAAGAGGTCGCTACCCAGGACACCACAGGTGTTCCTTTAAATATTGCAGATACTTTTCAATTGCTCTATGTCCCCTCTGAAGCTAAGGATGTGAGGAAGCTGCCTGCCTGGTGCCCTGTCCTACCTAAATGAGCCCAGGATGGCAGCAAGTGCAGCGAAGTGGGTCGCCAGGATGATGCTGGGAGGCATGGGAATAGCTGGTTTCCAGAGCTTACGATAGAGACAAGAAGGTGTAGTGAGGCCTGGGGGGGGGGGGGGCTCTGCTCATAATGGAAACCCAGCGGCCACCCAGATGTCATATTTGTAGGTGGGGATCTATCCATATTTTGGAATGGATGACATTCAGTTTTTTCAAGACACCACTGTACCTTTCTTTAATTTATTAGCTTTCCATAAAAACACATAACATACACAATCTACAGTATAGAAAGTATAACTTACAAAAATATAAAAATCTTGGTTATTTTTTAGTATTCCAACACATTACTGCATGTGTTATTTCAATAAACACGTTTAAACAATGCACACTTAACCAGCCTGATTAGCTCTGTGCAGAATGGTGTACACTTCTTCCTCTTTGTTTTAAAATAAAATATATATTAAGAAAAAGAAACCACAATTGGTTACACGTGCATACTCTATGTGTGAAAGCTTCTGCAGCAGAGTTTCAAAGTTCATGCCATTATTGAGGCGCTGCGTTTCGGTATCGATGTGTGGTGCAAGAGTTTTCAACTGACTGTTTGGACAGAGGTTCTCTCCTTGTGAAGACAACAGGTGCCCTCACATCTGCAGCCTTCGTCCTGGTGATGAGATGGTGGGCACCAAAGCCAACATGTGTCGGGCATGGTTGGCTTTCAGGTGTTCAGAGCAGAGGGGATGGTCGATGAGCAGCCTTCAAGCGAGGGCCAATTCCCAGTTTCCTTCAGGGGATTCAGACTGGCGCGTAGAGGGCTAAGTCATCAGCAATGAAAGACCCCAGAATGGGCCTTGGGGGACAGATCTTTCTGGGACCCAGCCAGGGTGCCTGTGAGCTCTGTCCTGCAGCTGTATGCCTCCCGAAGCCCTCACCCCAGAAGGCCCTGAGGACGCTGTCCTGCTGGATGTGGGGCAGGGAGGAGGCTTCCTTCCACCCCAGAGTGACTGGTCTTACCGGCAGGCACAGGTCTCCACAGACATGTTGGGGTACACCTTAAGAACCACGTTCCGGTTCTCATCCAGGAAGAGGACCCCAAGAGAGTTCATCTTGTCAGGAACACAGCTAGGCTCTGGGATGCCTGGGACGATGCCCACAGCCCTGACGATGCTCTGGATAGTGGCGTGGTTGGACGGGCGCACAATCTGCAAGGCACGAGAGGAGCATGGTTACCTAAGCGCTGTGCCCGCACCCACTTGCTCTGCCACCTGCATGTCCTCGATGGAGGCTACAGAAATGGTGTCAGCCTAGAAGAAAAGATAAGATTCCAGGGGCACACGTTTCCTCTGAAGTCAGCCAGAGACTGAGTCCCAGCGAGGTGTGCCAAAGCCTTATGCCTTCCTGCCCATTGGTAAATCACAACTCTACATGACTGAGCACTTGGGGGCACCTGTGTGTTGCTTATCTCCAAGGAGCCCCTGGACCTGGGCAGAGACTGTCCAGAGGGTGATGGCCAGCTCTTCTGCCCGGGCCGCAGCCTCCCACATTTCACAGTCCCAAGAGTTCCGACACGCTTCCCGTGGGAGCGTGTTCTTAGGGCTGGAGGGGAAGGCCCCCAGGTGTGTGGGCACCAGCATGGTGGGGCCCAAACGCACACTTCCCAGATGGGTCTAACTGTGGGCTGTCAGGAGCTGCTCCGCCACACCACCATGTCTTCTTGTATAAATTGTATGGGGTGGGATTAGCTTAATTATTCTTTAAAAGATTTTATTTATTTGACAGAGAGAAACATAGCCCGAGAAGGAACACAAGCAGGGCGAGTAAGAGAGGGAGAAGCAGGCTTCCCGCCGAGCAGGGAGCCCGATGTGGGACTCGATCCCCGGTCTCCGGATCATGACCTGAGCCGAAGGCAGTCGCTTAACCAACTGAGCCACCCAGGGGCCCCAGGATTAGCTTAATTTTACTCGTGAAGAAGTGGAGGTTTAAAATGTCTAAGTAGCTTGACCAAGACCCCTCAGTTGGGAAGCAGCAAAAGGCACAAAAGTTGGAAACCATGCTTGCAGGGGCTGTACAGGCTTTCCTTCCCTCCTGGAGCAGCCTTGCACACCCCGAGGAGTTGGGGTCCCAGCCACAAACACAGAGAATGCTGTTCTCAAGCACCTCCAACAGGAGAAAGAGGACCAAGCCACAGGAGTTCAGCTCATTGCGGGCCAAAGGAGGTTTTATATGTAGCGTGTTGATGAGAAAGGCCCCTTGTGTGGGGTGGTGGGGAGGGCAGCAAGGGAGGGACCTCTGATTTGTGGGCTCAGGCCACTGTCAGGGACGGTGGCAGCAGTCAGTCAACTGATAAGGTAAGTGCTGGGTCAGCCAGCTGGAGCCTGCTTGCTGCTCATCCAGCATCTGCCCAGGCCTGTTCTAGGCTCTGCCAGCCCGCACCTGTCTCTCTGCCGGGCACCTCCCTTCCTCTCTTGCACATGCAAGGAAAGCCCCTTAATTCCCAAGTGGGTTACTGCCGCCCTGTGTCTGCGGCTGGGAAATCCCAGCGACTGACTTATTTACATTCAAGTTGGATTTATGTACTCACTTCCTTTCTGGAAGGGGAAAAAATGGCCTGGAACTCAGCAAAGGAGCTGAGCAGGAGGAAAGTGTGCACTCTGTGGGAAGGGTCGACCTCAGCTGGCAGCCAGCCCACGGCAACTGTGGCCGTGGGGAGATGGATGGACAGAGCCACAATCCAGCCTGGAAGAAAGGGGAAACCCAGGGCCAAAAGTGTGCATAAAACAGCCATGTGCAGTGTTTCCTGCAGACTCGTGCACAGTGAGAGCTAGCTGTCCCATGGGTCCCTGTCCCATGTGGGAGACAGGGGTGGGTGGGGTGGGGGGTAGTCCCTAAGAAGCCACTGAGGTCAACTCTGTGCTGGTCAGAGACCCCAGCACCTTGAGGTCCGGGTCAGGAACAGAAATGAGAGCCTTGGTGAGGAAGGGGCTTCAGAGTCCTGTCTTGCTAGGGTGGGGGGTTGCTGGGTGGGAACACACAGCTAAGGAGATGGGTTCTCCTGCTTTTCAAAAGAAGACATATTCTGCTTTAAAATGCAAACTCAATAAGCCAGCCCTTTCAAATGCCTAGCCGAACCATGTCCATCTGTGGGCCGTATTCCCCCGACAGGCCGACACCCGAGGACCTCTGCCTACCCGGTCCCGCCGTGACTAGATGGGAGGTGTTCTCATCCGCAGTTCACAGCTGGGAAATAGGTCACCAGGCAGAGGGACTTTTAGGAGGGACAAGAGCTGAGAGGCAGAGTTAGGCAAGGGTCTGAATGCAGTGGTGCTGCTCAGACGGCCTACCTTGGGCATCGGGAACTCGCACACCCCCGCACAGTAGTAGGCATCGAAGGATTTGGGCAAGATGATCCATTCATTCCACCCGATGTCTGCGAAGTCCACCTTCAGATACCTGCGAGAGCAGACCCTCGGCTCGGCCCACTGCTTCCTCCGGGCTCTCTGCATCGTCTTCTCATCAAAGTCCAGCACCCGCGAGGAGGTCATGAACACATCTTGGCCCTTCTTCCTCCGGTCCTTGCGCCCTGGCCGTGGCTTCAAGGCCCTGAAGGGGCCAGGCCACAGTCCGTGACTGTGATAGTGCTGGACGTGAGGGGCAGGTGCTGGCCTCTCGTCCAGCCCTGGCAGTTCATTGCCCTGGAGAGGCCCGGTGGCCTGCGTGGCCCGCCGCACCCGGGGGTCTGCTGAGCTATTGGGGGCTGCGGCGGGCTCCGGGTCTCCAGCCTGGAAGGGGTCATATCTCTGCAGCGTCACTGCCACACTGTTGGGCTCAGAGATGGCCAGGTCGTTAGCATAGATAAGGATGTAAGGTGCATGGGGGCTTGGCCTGGACACCTCTAGGGCCTTCTCCCCAGAATCCAGCTGGGCAGAGAGGAGCAGCTCGCCATCCTGGCGGGCTGCCTTGACAATGGGGGAAATGTCCTTGGCCTGCCACAGGCCCCGTGGCGGGGGCGCCAGGGCCATGGTCCCGCGGAGGAGCCCCTGTGTGGCTGTGTTCTGCGAGAGACTGTGGAAGACCAGGTGCTGGCGTGCGGGCAGGCCTGAGTGCAGGAGGCGGCAGGACACATTCTTAGCCCGCTGCTTGCATGGTACCTCTCGTGCCCGGGGCCACCGAGGTTCCGAGTAGAAGTGGAATGTGGCTGAAAGGATCATTTCTGATTCCTGCAAGGAAGTCAGGTTGAAGAAATACACAGCCTTCTGGTCGACCATTTCTGTGAGGGCAGGACAGACCACAACAAGTTAGGTTCCTTCTTAGATAGGTCCCCGTGCTCATGGGGTCTCCCACCCAGGGCTGGGATGGAGGAAGGATGCCCCTTTAGGTAGCCCCTCCAGGCCAGCCAGGCTTTTCTCATCTCGGGTTATCCTCACAGTAAAATGAGGAGGGAGTCCTTACTTATCTTCAAGGGATGGATGAGGAATTGAGGTCAGAGCAGTTAGGGTTTATCAATACCCCATTACAAAAAGCAAAAAGTAGCAGACTGGGGGGGGCGGTGGGGGGCAGGTGCTCAGGAACCTCCCAGCGTCCTCTCCCTGTACTCCAGTACCCTCTATGCACAAATGCACAAATACCGCTGACGGCTCTATGGAGGAGATAAGGTGGAGTCAGGTTTGGGGGATGCTTTGAGTCTGCACCAACCCTGCAAGAGCGCCTCTGTATGTGCCCAGCCCTCCAGTTCACAGATACTAAATGTGGTCATTCTTCCAAATAAGGTGAATGAAACAAAGTGCCCCTGACTCCTCTGTATTCTGGGTGCCGCTGGGGCAAAACTGGACTTGTGGGCACAGCTGTCTGGGCATCTGCTCCAAGTTCAGCCCAACAGCTGGTCAAGCTTATCTCACAAAGGAAGAGTGATGTCAGGATTGCACAAAACCACTCAACAAAATCTGTAAAGACCAACTTGCTCTCGAGACGCCCAAATCATGAGAAGGCCCAGCATTCCTCAAACATCCCATCTGGAGCTCAAGAATGCCCCCCTGGGGCTGTCAAGCACCTCTTTCTTCTTGTCTCATTCTCCCAGGTGTACCCCACGGCCACAGGGCAAAGCATCCTCATCTGTGGCCTCAGGAAGCTGCCCCGAGCCCCAGCAGTATGAATTCTCTGAATGGCCAAGTCCTCTGGAGGGTTTGGGTAGGAGGGAGGCATTGTTCCCAGGCCTCCCTGTGATATTGCAGGCTGGGAGGAGACCAGAGCTGCTGGGTGGGCTGCCTCCCTCCCACCGCTCTACTTCCTGATGCCTGGTGTCTGTGCTGCGGGTACAGACTGCTGGGAAAGCTGCCCCACGTGCAGAGCTCGGGACCGTGTATGTATGCGGGGAGCCTGGGCACAAAGGAGAGGGTTCCCTGAGGTCTGTACCCACAGAATCAGCTGAGATTTGTTTTTTCATTTTTGCTTTTGTTTTTAATCAAAATCTTCCTCCTTTTACGGTTGTTTCCTTCTATTGGGAGGAAGGCATAATGCGATTAGGAACTGTCATGTACTCTCGAGGGACCAGGAGAGAGAGGAAGGACAGTAAAAGCATATCCACAGAGGACCTGACAAATGTTAGTCAAGGCTCAGATGACACTGTAAAGACCCTGACTTTCTTGACCCTCAGAGCAAACCCACAGGAGAAGAGTGCCAGCCCCTCGACGTGCTCCACACATCAAGAGCAGCACAGGGCCTTGACGGCCAGTTAAACTTGATCTCTGCAGACACTGCAGCCTGAGGTGTCCTGGACTCTAAATCTGCATTTCCCCAACTTCCTGCTCTCTGCCTTCCTTCCCTGGAGATGCTGATTCAGAGGATCTAGGACAGTAGGGCCAAGGGATTTGTGTTTTAACCAGCATCCCAGAGGACTCTAACTAACCATCAGGCAAGTTTGTGTATCTAGGGTTGATGTGTGGGTGGGGTGCAAGTTCACCAACAATGTAGCCCCCTGTCCTCCAAGCTACACAGGGCGCTAGGAACCAGGTCCCGAGGCCACATCAGGACCACACCAAGCTCATCCACCTCAGCCTGAGAGCGGGATCTCTATTTCACATGATTGTTTGCAGAAGTAAATAAATAGCATATGCTGGGCACCAACGAGGAGCCCCTAAATGTGGTTCCCTGCCACTTCCATCTAAATGACCAAGGTGGGCAGAGCAAGCAAGCTCTTCCTCCACTAACTCGGTATCCCTCCAGTGATCCCAATTATCTGAACTGTAACCGAGCTAACAAGGCAGATAAAGTGTTTTTTCTTTTGTCCACTTGAAGTCTATTATCTGCTCCAGATTCCTGGCTAGGAAATAAGTTAGGAGGCTCTAGGACAGGCATTTCTGACACTTTCCAAAGAGCTGGCCCACTGCAGCAGGATGCAAGTGTCTCTGGTCTAGGAACTTACAGCCTTGGTGAGGAAGGACACAGCAGACAGGGGCAACTGGGATAGGCTTCCCCAGAAGAAAGGCAGCTCAGCCTCCCTCCCAGTGATGAACTAACGGACTGCAGGGTCTATGAAGAAAGTCAATGGTGACCACCATGCCAGGAACAGCAGCTTTGGCCCGAGGCAGGTGTGGCCCAAGGAAGACACTGGGAGGCCTGCCTCTGAGGAGCAAGAAGTGCCTGAGAGGAGGATTGGCCTTCCTGAAGCTTCCCCACTCAGGGCTCTGCCTCAGGGGTTCCTTCTGCCATCATACCTCCTCCTCCAGGCCCCGCCCCCTCGCCTTCAGCTTTCTGCTCAAAGGGCATCTCTAATACAGGGCACCCTTGGCTCATGTGGCCAGAAAAGAAACCCCGTCACTCTGTCCCCTGCTTCATCTGTCTTCATGTCACTTCCCAACATCCTGATACATATCTCTTTGTTGTTATTTCTCTTCCTCCGTAGATGACAAACTCCGTAGATGACAGTGGAGCTTTGCCAGCTCTGTGTGCTGCTGCACCCCAGATCCTAGCCCAAAGCCAGAGTGAGAGGTGGTGCCCAGAAGTAAATGGTGAATGATGAGGGAAGGGGGGGCTTTTTGCTATAGATCTATCTGCTTCAGTTAACAAAGTGGGGGAGTTCCTGGACTGCTGCCCTCAGGCTCAGCAAACACATCCTGAAAGAAGTCCAGAAAACTTCACTCTTTGGGAAGATGGACCTGATGATGCAAATCCAACTGGAGACACTGGGCAGCAGGGTCTTTGTCCAGTTACTTCCTCTTGACCCTCAGTTTTCTTGTCTTTAAAATGGGAATGATATTGTTACCAGTTATGGAAGTCCCAGCTCCAAGTGTGTATGCATGCTTGATTCCCCATCCTCACAAAGAGGAGAGCAGATGGGTCATTCACTCTCTGGAAAAAGATGGAGCTTCAGAAAAGGTATCTTCCTTACCAAAAGTCCCCCAGCTGCTAAGGGGCAGGGCCAGGGCGTACACCCATGTCCCTCTGACCCCAAGGCCATGCCCCCTGTGTACTCAGATCAAAATGGTGATCATAACAGTGAATGTACCAAAACCATGTGCTGGGAAGTACAAAGTATTTTGCAAAACACACGTCATTATGCAAATGTTTCAGAGTTCTAACTCTCTAAGAAGGAAGAAACTAAGTTTATTTAGTTGAGTTATTCTCTGCTTGGATTTTAGGAAATCTCAGAATCCTAAATATACAAAAAACCCTGTACCAGTCAGTAAGAAAAAGTCAAGACCATAAGAGAAAGCCATTTCCATAGGAACAATTACAATGGCTAAAAGGCATGAGAAACAGTTCGGGATGACCAGTAGTGATAAAAAAAAAAAAAAAAAGTAACTTTAAATGAGGCTATAGCAGGGCTCCTGGGTGGCTCAGTAGATTAAGCATCTGCCTTCAGCTCAGGTCATGATCCCGGGGTTCTGGGATCGAGCCCACATCGAGCTACCTGCTCAGCAGGGAGCCTGCTTCTCCCTCTGCCCACTGCTCCCCCTGCTTGTGCTCTTTCTCTCTCTCTCTGACAAATAAATAAATAAACTCTTTAAAAAAAATAAATAAATGGGGCGCCTGGGTGGCTCAGTGGGTTAAAGCCTCTGCCTTCGGCTCAGGTCATGATCTCAGGGTCCTGGGATCGAGGCCCGCATTGGGCTCTCTGCTCAACAGGGAGCCTGCTTCCTCCTCTCTCTCTGCTTGCCTCTCTGCCTACTTGTGATAGCTCTCTGTCAAATAAATAAATAAAATCCTTAAAAATAAATAAATAAATAAACAAACAAACAAATAAATAAATATATATATAGCAAGTTTTACCTGAATGTTAAAGATATGATACTACTAGGGTAAAATATGATGTATATATAATATATAATGTATAAAATATATATTACCATATATAGAATATGGAAATATGTATAACTGATAATATATATTATACATTATCTATATTCCACTAAACTGTTAACGCTGGTTATATTTGGGTTTGTGAGTAGGAATGACTTCCTTTCTTTATGGTGATTTTCTATGGTTTCCTGATAAGTGTGAAATGATTTCATACTCTTCTTTCTCCAACTCCTGCATCTCTCTTTCCCATTTCTCTCCCCTCCCTCTCCCCTTGGCCTGTCCCTCTGCCCCCACCCCTGTCTGCACACTGTATTCGGTCCCACCGCTACAGCCAAACTCAGGTCCCTCAGGGCCCTCGAGGGCCTAGCTGGGCCTGCTGGTCCACCTCCAGCTCCTGCCTCTCTCCTCATTGTTCCCTCACAGAAGCCGAACTCCTCACAGTCCCCAGCACACAGTAGGCTGCCTCACTTCTACACCTGGCTCAGAGTCTATCTGGAGCCCTACATCCTCTACAAAGCCTTTGCTGGCCCCTCCCCACCAGCCCTCCAGCTGGCTCAGTGTCCTCCCTTAGCTCCCAAGCAGACTGACAGCCCCCTCCCACGGCATCGTGTCCCCCGCTCTACTGCCCATATTCTCCCGCTTACTTCTCCCTTCCACCCAGTCCGTGCACTTCTCTGGCCAAGGGTCTGTGCACTTTTGCATCCTCTGCACTTATAGGGTCTGCCAGCTAATGAGGTGCTCGGGAAATACTCGGGGAATGGAAACAAGTGGGGCTCTGGCATTGTTGGCAGACAGGAATAGACTACTACTCTCAGTTAAAGATGAAGACATCAAGGGACACCTGGGTGGCTCAGTCGCTAAGCACTTGCCTTCGGCTCAGGTCATGATCCCTGAATCCCAGACTCAGTCCCCGCATTGTTTCTCCCTCTCTCACTCCTGCTTGTGTTCCCTCTCTGGCTGTGTTTCTCTCTATCAGATAACAAAGTCTTTAAAAAAAATTAAGTAAAATGAAGACATCAAGCTCAGAGAGGTTAAGTAAATTGCCCAATTTTACACAGATCAGTGGAAAAGCTTAGAGTGAAACACAATTGTTTAGGATGGGGACCGGGGAGGGCAGGGAATTTCTAACCTTAAGCCTTAGGGTCAGGCTCAGAAGGGCTCTCCACTGCTGTCGGCTTAATATGGAACAAGGAACAAGACACAATCCAGGGAGCAAGAGAAGGGAGGGAGGAAGGAAGGAGTGGCTAAAGTAATAGTAATAGCATCAGCATATAATAAATTACTGAACCCATGCCCAAGGCACTGTCTCAAGCACTTGATACATCTCAGTTCATTTTAAAAACCCTATAAGGACGGGGAGCATTACTAGCCCCATTTTAGAAGTGAAAAAAAAATAAAAAATTATGTCATGGACAAGTTTAGTCCCTTGCCTGATCATAGACTCAGCCTCTGGAGCTCTACAGCCCGGCTCACGGCCCGGCTCACAGCCTGGCTCACAGCCCGCACTCAGAACTTGAGCCATGCTGCCCGGTGGCAAGCAAGGCAAACTCCACTGCTCCCAGGGCTGCAGAGACTGCCCCCCAAGGCTGTAGAGGTCACTGTCATGCCACAGGATGATACCGGTCTGTTCCAGGACTGGAGGTAAAGCCCCTGCACTGGTGTGTCATCCAGAAGATGAGGGGCCCTTGCCCAGGCTCCCTGCTCTTCGCAGCCATGGTGCCAGCTCCCAAAGCAGGCATCTCTGAGGGCTGGCGGGGGGCTGGGTGTGAACCACTTGATAATGTGAATCAAGGGAGGAGGTGAGAAACCAAACTTCCTCGGCCCACGTGATGTCAGGCACAAACCCACCTTGTCCCACCGACTCTTCCCCTCTGCACTGTGTGCACAGAAACCATGCTCAGAGAGGAAAGCTGGTGGAGCTGCGGTTGCACCCATGGCTGCTTTGTCTGACAGTTGCAGACTGGTGGGAATATTCCTGAGGTCCCAGAGAACGGGCTGTTCTACCCTCTGTCTCCTATGTCCTGAGCTGAGTTCTGATGGAGGTGGGAAGAGGAGGCTAGCGGTGGGAACGGCATTGGCTTGACATATGGGAGATGCCACCCCTGCCCCTGTGAATGGCTCCCTACACCAGCCTCAGTTTTCTTATCTGTAAAAAGGGAGGGCCGGATGTGAAGTACTGTCTTTGGATCCTTTTCAGGGCTAATATCCTACATGTCAGTGTTACTTGTGCTACCCTCGTACTGTGCAAATGGAAAGACAAGATCAAAGACTTCCATGCCGGGGAGGCTATAGCAGTGTGTGCGCTCAGTGGACATGCTCGCCCCTGCTGCAAGATGGACCTCGCTGACCTTCCTCTCCTCAACTACAGGGCTCTGAAGACTGAGTTAATGGATGCAAGGATGAGTGTACACCTATGAATACAGATGCTTTGTAGTTCCACAGGAACAACATGCACCAACACCTAATCTGACCAGTTCTGGGCTCTGGGCAATCCCACAGGAAAGATACTGGCATGACCTGCCCATTTTGTAGATGAGTACAGTAAAGTCCACAGAGGTTTAGTGATTTGCCCAAGGTCATGTTCAGGCTAGATGACTCTTGAGTGACTTAATTTAATAATGATGCTGCAGAAACGGCCTCCATGTGATGAAGAAAAATGACCAGGGAGGATGGAGTTAGGTCCAGTTGGCAGGGAGCCCAGGAATAGTATTAGGTGGTCTGCTCAGCAGGGGGTGGGGGCCCAGGCCTCTGTGGCAGGTACTCCCCAGCATCCCTTACACAAGGCCAAGCTTCCCAGGTGACAGGTGTTACACTGTGTCACACAACCAGCAGTCAAGAGTTGGCCGACCTGATCCCAGACGGTCTGGCCCCAATGTTGGGCTTGTTTCTCTCCCCTGCAGGCAGAGTTGGTCCCTAGAGACCAATAGTTTTTTTCTCCTGAGGAACGGCCTTTTCCCCCACAAGTGCTGCTGTGGACCCCTACCCACGCTTTGTGGAATGGCAATCTGTGACCATGGGTGGTCCCCATGGCAACCAGGGTTTTCTTGCCACCCTTGCCACTAGGCTGTACTTCCTCTCTGCTGTCTGGCTGAGGTCACAGGTTGCAAGTGCGCTTGGAACAGGGCAGGGAGGCTCTGTAAGTGACCTCTGTCTTGCTCCAACTGAGGTGTGAGGACAGCAGAAAGGATCTGCCCAGGTGGGGCGAGGGTGGGAGGGGAGTACGACGCCCCCACTGCCTGAGCTTCTGGACCCTTCCTCAAACTCCACGAGTCTGAACATTTCACGGCAGTATCTTGTAGGCCTTGGTGAGCATACTCAAGACCAGACACCCAAGGCCCTTCTCAGTTTACTCTGCCTGGCCCCGGAACCCAGTAAGTGCCCACAGCTAGAGATTCACACCTCCTGCCTGAGCCTGGTGTCTGGAAATTTTATCCCGGTTGCCTTATGCCCACCTGACTGTTCCCACTCAGTGCCCTTCTCATCCATCCAGAGTCAACACAACTGAGCCTTATGACCCTATGGGTACCAGGACCATCTCCACACTGTGCTTGAAGCCTTGTGTATGGGGTAGTCTAGACCAGCAAGAGTGACACCCTCCCAGGCTTGGCAGCACCCTAGGGGCAGGAATTCAGTGTCACTGCCACTCTGGTGTCCCTACTGGAAGCTCTGGGCTTGGTGAATAATGAATGAATGAATGAATGAATGAATGAATGAATGAATGAATCTATGAATAGAAGAAGAGGAGAAGTGGGTGTAGTGGTGGGGAGGATGAACAAATGAGGAAGGGGAAGGAGAAGAAGAGGTGCCCGGGACCCCCTCTACTTACCTAGGCGGGCCCGGAAGCTTCGAACTGTGTTGCCCCCTCCCGGCCTCGCACCCCTCCGACTGTATTTCTCATAAAGCCGGAGCATGTGGACAGCGACCATGTCTTGCGCGCTAGGGCCCAGAGTGGCGGCGGCATGCCCCGGGGACCGCCAGGGGTCCGCGATTCCAGCCAGGACATTGGCGGCTGCAGGCGGGACGGACCAGGCGGGCCCTCGGTGGCTGCCGCCCGCGTCCCGGAGCAGCAGCAGCAGCAGAAGCAGCAGCGGCAGCAGTTTGGTCGTCTGAGCAGGGCCACGGGCCATGGTGGGCGGCGGCGGCGAAGGGTCGAAGCCGGTGGGGAGGAAAGAACGCGCGGGCGCACGGGAGACTGCGGACCGACCGTGGGCGACCGTGTGGCGGGAGGGCGGGAGGGGCGCTGGGTGCCGAGATCCGCGCAGGGCGCGGAGTGGAACGGGGTGGGAGCCCGAGCCCCGGGCCGGCGGTCACGGCGGTCCAGAGCCTCGTGGAGCCGAGCCAAGCCTGAGCCAACGCGACACCCCAGCGGACTAGCGCCGCGGAACTTTGCAGCCCACAGCGCGCCGGACTCGGCGGGTTCGAGGGGCGGGGAGGGGCGGGGCGGTCGGCGGCTCCCTCGGGGGAGGGGGGGACCGGCTGTGCGCCCCGGACCACGCGGGGCTGCAGCCGACACGGTAGTCCCTGGCCTGGCCGCGGTGTGCGTGCGCCCGTGTGTGGCGGCGTGCGCGCGCAGGGGTGTGCACCAGAGTGTGCGCCCAAGAGTGTGGGGGGCGTGGGCGAGCGCGCTCTCCGCTCCCCTGCGGAGAGACAGAGACCCAGGACCCGCCGGCTCCTGTGTGTCGGCGCCGCAGCCTGGCCAGGGTTGCGCGGGGGCTGGGGCGGCCTTGGGAGGGGGGCTCGCCTGCTGGGTTGCCCCTGTAATGGCATGTGATGACTATGTGGTTGCAAGATGACAGCTCCCCGTGAGGACCCAGAAGGGGATGTGTGTGCGCGGGGTTGCCTCTGAGCCGGTATCCAAAATGCAAGAGTGAAGGGAACACGGACCCTCCCTGGGCAGCCTCTGAGAAGAGAAATCTTAACCCCAAAGCTCAACCAACCCAGCGCAGCTGGAACAAGATCCGCATTAAAATTCAAATTAGTCCATTAACTGACCCCTGTTTTGGCACAATGATTCCAGTTGCTGAAGAAGCACATCAAAGGTCTTTATTAATCTTTGGACATGTAGCCATCAAGATTGTCCTGGAAAAGGACGTGGTTTTTCAAATTGCCTTTCAGAACGTTTCCAAAGCATCAGGATAGGAGAAGAGAAAGCAGTCGCTTTTCCAAGGTTTCACAATAATTGTAAGTGAGGGTGCAGTGAATCCCTGCCCCACTTCCCCTCCACTTAGCCCTGCCTCAGGAGGTCCTGAACTTCATCATGCCTTTAGTGCCATTTCTTGTCGGTGGATAGAATTTCAGGGGGCCTGCAAACATGGAAGGGGAAAATTTACATTTTTATTTTCAATAATCTGTAACTGGAACTTAGCATTTCCTAATATTAGAAATGCAGGCAACTAACCACAGTGCTATTAACTATGCCTGTGACTTCCATGAATTAATAAAAATGCAGATATATTGCTATGTTGCCAAGTTAGTTTTTACAATATTTGGATAAGTATATTTTAATGTAATTGGCCTTCTTGGTAATATTGCATATTAAAAACATTCTTTTGAAAAGTGTCCACAGGTTTCATCAGACTGAGGAAGGGGTCCAAGGGGCACACAAAATATTTACAAATCCTTGTGAGGGAAGGAAAGGACCTCTTCAAACACATGTTCTTCCAGAACTATCTAGGATACTGCCTATGTTACATTTCAAAGGACTGTTTGCAAACTTGTGAACACCCTGTTCCCTTTACTTGGTAACTTTGGGCTCTGTGAGCCAGAATCGTTACTTTTCTTGGAGGGCTCACAATGCAATAATTGAAAAATTGCTGGAAAAAGCTTCTGTTGGTGTGTAAAATACAACCTATTTGTAATTCTTTTTAAATCTTGCAGCGTCCAATTAGAAGCTGTCCTATCGAAGCCTCTGAATCTCAAGCCTATAGCTTTTGGACAACTATAGAGAAGAATTTTATTTATTTTGATAATTATCTCACATGGCATTCAACTTCCCATCAATGTGTGAAAGAGCTTTCAAAACTGCTTGCCTGGAGGTGAGATGATTGAGTCACAGACTTAGACTTGATGAATCTGTTCTTATATACCGACTTTTAGTGCTCCCTTTCCCCCACCCCCACTCCCCTCCTTTTCCATGTGCCCCTCACTTCCCCTCTCTTTTCCTCTCCCCTTCTCCCCTAGAATGCATCTGACCTGTACCGGCTGGGGGTCGCCTCTGCTCATGGGTAGTTTTGTCTCTGTTGGGGCCATATACAATCGAGGCCTGTGAAAAGGAGGGTTAGTCTGCAGGAGGCCGGGACAAGCTGGGCTATGCAGGATCTGTGTCCATTAAAGCCTTCTTGCTCTCCTTAACTCATTCCCTCTCCATTCAAGCCAGCCCGAGGGTCAGGCTTTAGCCAGCCCTAAAACCTGTAGGGTACAGATTCTCTGAATTGTTGGGAAAGAATTAAGGCATCAGCCAGGGACGGCTAATATTTCTTGCCTCATTTTATTGCTGAACAGCGGGATGGTAAAGTCTTGAACATTGGAGCACTATGGCTCCCTTTCATGTAGCCGAGATGATGGGATAAAAATGTGTTTGGTGAAGCAATTCAGATTACCACCGGGTCACATCCTTGCTGGCTCCCAGCATGGCCTGCAAACAGCATCACTGAGACAAGAAACAATCACTGTGCAGTTCAGCTCATGCAGAACAGTGTTTCTAGTGTGGAAATGAGGCTAATTGTGGAGTTGCCAATGAGAATGTTTTGTTTTTAATAGCTCAGGCTGTAGCTCAAAATAAGAGTGGAGATGGTGGACTGCAGATTCAAGTCCTGAGAGCTGTGATTTCTGACAGTTTCTTCCTAAAATGATCGGGGTCCTGGGAGTGTGATACACTATTCTTACCAGGAGCATGGGGTCTTGGACTTGCCGACGGGGAACAAAAAGGGCTCTCCCTGGAGAGATGAGAGGTCGTTTGGGGGCCTTTAGTCTTCCAGGTCTCTCTGCCAAACTCTCTGGGTTCCTTATACTCAGAAAACCCCAAGGAAGAAGCAAAGGTGCTCAATGGTTAGGAAGACCCATGTCTGGACAGTTCTGAGAAGCAGACTCATTTGCTTTCCTCCAAATCTGTCCCCAAATAAACACCCCATGAAATGCTTCTGAGCAACTGTTTCATGATATTGTCCAGTTAACTTGGGATAGAGTCAGTTTTTGGCTCTCAGCTAGCTCTGCCATCAGCCCCATTGCCTCTTTGAAACCCTAGAGGTTCCTGTTTACACAAGAAGCCCAAGCCCTGAGCTCTGTTTCAGCTCCAAAACAGTATTCCTGGGTCTGTGGCCTCAGGTCAACCCATTCTTGGAAGTGAGAGTGTCACTGTGACCCTTTGGAGTCAGTTGGGACTAGGTTTGTGTGCCTGTTTTCACCGCTACCTAGCAAGTTGCTTGAGCTCTATGGGCCTCAGTTTCTTCAGCTCTAAAATGGGAATAGGAGCAAGATATTCTAAGGATCATTAGTAAGGGTTTAGCACGAGATACTCCTAAATAACCTTGATCCTTGTTATTACTCTTTGTATTTCTTGTGTGTTCAAAAGAGATTATAGTCTATTTGAAGTGGACCCAGACTCTGCGTGAGAGTTTCAGCTCAGCCTTGCTCTGCAGAGGAAATGCATTTTTTAGTGCACAGTGCCAAGAACTAAAAAGAAAAGGAAAAGAAGGAGAATGTTTCCATACTTAGGAAGTCAGAGACCTCTACTGGTGCTGTCTGTGGGTCCCTGTCCAGTGGTTGGGGGGGATGACTGGCAGCTCTTCATCTAGACTTCCAAAGCTCTTGGCCCTCAAGAACAAAAGAGATGTGAGTGAGTTCCCATTTGCTTTTGGGGTATGAGCTGTGAAAAAGCAGCTGAAGGGTTTGCTGGAGACAAGAATCCCAGGGCCTCCCCAGGCCGCCAGGCCCGAGTGTAATAAATCTGCTAAATAACAAGCACAAAGGACTTTATAATCAATGACAGATTTTATTTTTGCTCTGGCAAAATCCATCCGTGGAGCTAACATTTTATAGGGAAATAACTACCCACTTTGTGACTCCTCCTCGGCCCATATTCTCTTTCTTAAAGTCGGGAAAAGCTTAGAGAATCAAAGTCAGTTCCTTAGAGAACTGCGGCAGGAGAAAGCCTGACTTCCCCTGGGCGGGAACCCAACCCTCCCGTTACTTCCTAGGGTGGCTTGGGCCATTCATTTCTGTTTTGCTAAAATAGCCGTGACATGTGAATAAAGCAGGATTACAGAACATTGTCTCGGTCAGTAATCTGAGCCGGCATGGGCTCTGGTTCGATGAAATATGGTGCTCTCTGAGCAAACATGGGAATTGGTATGACTTCTCGTTAAGGCTGAACAGTGGGACTATTTAGAACTGACGCATGAATGCTGCACTGTGGGGAGTGACAATCTGAAGGCGGCTGATTTGGGGGAGGGGGCAGTGGGGTGTGTGAGTGGGCCAGAGTCAGGCTGCCGGGGAGGCACCACAGAGACACTTGGGATTTAGCTCCCCCTTCACTGCGGCCTGGGTTCCTGACAACCCCAAAATAACCCTTCTTAGAACCTTTGCAGGAGGGACAGAGCCTTACGCCCTTGTCCTGACATTCGAGCCCTTCTGGTCTGGCCTACCTGACTCTTCTGTCTTGGTGGGCGTCTCTCCAGTCTCTCTTCCCTCCAGTTGTCTCGTGACCCACATGCAGAAAGACCTGAATACTCTCGACACAACTGCTAGCCGCCTCTAGCAGTGTTTTCCTGGAGTCGTGCTGTGCTAACCATCTAGCACCCCTTCCAGGACCCAGGTGCCCGTTCCCCTGGCTGCCAGGGTGGTGATCTGCTGCTGGCTCACCACTGAAAGCCTCCCCAGGGACTGCCTCACCCGAAGATGTTCCCTTCCCCGGACAGCCCCAGTGCAGCCACTAGGCCTTGAAGGGTGTGAAGACCTGAACCCCCAGCGCTGAGGCAGGTCAGCCCTGAAATCTCCTTGGCGCCAGGATTTGTCTTGGTCTCTGCCAGGACCCCTGTTGCAGCCATATTACATTCACCTTCCCAGTCTAATGAATTCCGGTTTCCACGAGCACATTCCCATGAACCTCTGCATACATAGTTCCATCTCAGGGTCTGTTTCCAGAGACACCTGGCCTATGATCATCAGTGCCAGGAGAGATCCAAGGGAGTGGGCTCTAAGATGGGACCTGAAGGCAGGGTCATCTAGTCTGATGATGGCAAAGAGGAGTCTCTCTGGCTAGTGTGGCTAGAATCCAGATAGTCCTTGGTATGTGTAGTCATGAACCTGAGGGTTCAGGAGCTCAGATAGTAAAGGTTCAGGGAAAGTGATCATTATAAAGACAATGGAAAGGGTTGACTCCTGCTGAGTGAGACGGGTTCATGGGAGGTAAATAATAAAAGGTAGAGAGTGATCAATCATTAATTTAAGGCAAAGTGTATAAATCTGAAAACCTTCCGGGCAGTGCATAAAGAACCCTTCAAAACTGGTGCAACTGAGGATCAGGCCCAGGACTTAAATATGAAGGTAGCCGAGGTCAAGGGATGGTAGAATTTTCAACCCCAGCAGGTCTGTTATGCCAAAGTCGAGGTCCTAGTTGGGAAGGAGTGGGACCCTGAGACTTGGGATGGGGGAATCTTGGTTGATGCACTAGAGAACCTTAAAACTCTATCCCTGCTTGCATACTCTGGGCCTGAACCTTTCACACTCCCCTTGCTTGAAGAAGATGTGGATATAACATGTGTCCCTCTCATAATCTACACATACCTCCCTTCCTGGCAGCTGGATTAATACTGGAGTCATGTCACCATGTAACTCAGCCAGAAGAGTGCTGGGAGCACCAAGAGGGAAAGGTACCATGGATTGGAGGGTTTTAATACAGAGTCAACATGCACGAGTAGAACACGACTGAGACTGAATCCTTGGGGTGCTGGATCATCGGAAATTTATAGAGTTAGATAAGTGTTTCTCACTACAGAAGCACTGTCCCATGCTATAGGACTCACACCATGACAGAGTCCCAGTAGATAGGTCCAATATGCTTCTGGGTTGGCTCTTGGATGCTTGGGCAAAAAGATGGCATACATGAAACAAAGTACCAGTGACGAATTGCTATGGTTAACAATGGAGGAATCGATTAAAGGTTCAGAGAAGTGGACATGTTGCAATAGAATAGTATATAAGGCCAGAAAACCACAAGCCTATGTATCTCATAGAAGGGCTCAGAGGACTCTCCATTTCCCAAAGCGACAAGGAATTCAGTGTTGAGAGGAACACCAAGTCATGAAAAGCTCAGTGATGGCTGTTTGCTGTGGGCTAGAGCTCAGAGCAAGAGATGCTATTAATGAACTGGGATCTCTAGCAGAAGTGGGACAAAAGTATCTGCAAATAATGGAGTGCTTACCTTCCAAATCAACGTGAACACAATTTTCAAAACAGAAGGTGTGGTTGGCGTGTTGTTAGACTGCTTAACTCACCTGGAGCTAGGAGGTGCTTATGGGAACACGGAGGCCCTGGGGGACAGATAGACAGGCAGACAACCACAGTATTGCTGACTCATTCAACCAATGTGTACAGTCAAAACTAAATCAAGGATGAATGAACGAGGCTGAGGGCAGCTACCCCAATAAAAGTCATACTCACTTGCCTAATTTCTGGAGTAGACCAATTTTTAGGTGACTTTGATGAGAGGGGCTAGGTGTTTGGGAGGAAGGAGCCTACAACATCCTAGTAAGGATAATAAGGATGAGTGGTGATGATTTCTCATCCTTTCCCAAAGGGACACATGACCATTTACTCAGGGAACAACTGTATATGGGGGAAGGGGACCATTAAAACATTTCAAGGATGGATGGACACAGGGTCCAGTTTGACATTGATACTGGGTGCCCAAAGTGTAATTAGCCCTCTGTTAGAGGAGAGTTTTATGGGGGCTATGCAGGAAATGGATCCTGGTCCAGCCCAGCTCACTGGGCCCATGGTCTCTTATAGTAGCCACCTACGCAAACCTCAAATGCATAGCTTGAATGAACGTCCTTGACAGCTTCCGGAATATCCACATTGGTTTCTTAGTCTGCAGGGCAAAAGACATGGCCGTGGGGAGGCAGCAGAAGCTCCCAGTAGGGAAGTCCAAGTGGAGGCCTCTGAAATTGTTCCCTCACTCCTGTCCTGGCCCAATTAAAAAGCCAAAATCAGGATTGTGTCCCAAAGATTAATATCCTTTTTAAAAACATCAAGGATGATGTTTCACCAGACTGGCCCCTACAGAAACCAGAGAGATGCTGGGGAACGGACAGTGGACAGCCACAAACTCTTTCAAGTGCAGTGTTAACTGCCCCAACTGCAGCAGTGGTGCCACAGCCACATCTCAACCAGAAGAGGTCGTATCTCAGCTCTGTCTCAGCTAGAACATGGCCTTCGGCAAGGTGTGCAGCCTTTGATCTGGTGAGTTTGCTCCTTTCCATCTCTTTCAAGAAGGACTTAGAAACAGTTTGTATTTATGTTGGGAAGGCACAGGTATACATTTCCTGGTGTGTGTATTTCTTTCTCTAGGGCCATGTTAACTCTACCGTCTGTCACAATAGATCAAATGGACCTGAATCATCTGGATATTCCACCAAGCATCCCATTGGTCCTTGTATTGATGACGCAGTGTTAATCGGACTGCATCATTGAGAAGTGGCAAGTACTTTGGAGACCTTGTGCTCCAAAGGATGGGGGATAAATCCCATGAAGATTTAGGGGTCTACCACATCAATGAGACTATTAGGTAACTAGTGGTTTGAGCATGTTGAGACAACCCTTCCAAAGTAGATGACACATTATTGTAAAGGCAATTCAATTCCCATGAAGCCTTCTTGGTTTTGGAGACTACAAATTCAACTACTTTGACCCAGAGGGTCACAGAAAGCCTCCAGAAAGCCTCCAGCCTTGAGTGGGACCCAGAGTGGAAAAGGTTTCCAGAGACCAACTCCTTAGACAGTATAACCTGTCAGGGCCTGTGGCATTAGAGGGAACGGGAGGAAAAACACCCTGTGGATCTGAGAGCAAACCTAATAAAAGCAAGGTTTTGGAGCAAGGGCCAGCCATCTGCAGCCAAGAATTATCAGCCATTTGAAAAGCAGCTCCTGATTTGCAGCTGGGCATGGGTACAGATAGAAAGCTTAACCGTGTGATGTCAGGTGATCGTGCAACTAGAAATGTCCATCCTGAGCCACGTTCTCTTCCCCCAACCAAGTTATGCATTTGAGTGGGTGCAGGAGTAATTTTTCAAAGATGGAAGTGATCCATCTGAGATTGGGCCCAAGGACTGAGTAGTGCCAAGGGTGCAACAGAGCTGCATGAGCAGCTGGCTCAGACCTCCATGCCACCCAGCACTGCTGCACCTGTCTCAGTGCACACCTGTGACCACTTGGAGTGATCAACTGACAGAGAAGGAAAATGCCTGGGTTTCATCCATGGCTGTGTAGGTTTGGTATGTGGGCAGCAACTGAAAATGGATTGGTGTAGCCTTGCTCAGGGCTGGCCCTGAAGACCAATAATGAGAGGAAGTCCTCCTTAGGGGCAGGGCTTTAGGGGACACAGCTGGTCACCACCTTGTGCAAAAGGAAGAGTGACCTAAGGTAAGAATGTAGGTAGACTATGGGTGGTGGGTCTTTGGGACCTAAAGAAAACAGACTGAAATATCAGGTATAAAGAGACCTGAGGAAGAGACATGTGGATAACGTATGGGAGGGGGCAGGAAGTGAGAAGACCTTCGTGTGTGTCTTAGTGTCCGCCAGAGAACTCTCACTGTGGAAAAAGCACCAAAGAGCCAAAGAGATAGAACGGCTCGGTCAGTTGATGTCACCATCAGCCCAGGGCTGGCAAGGGGGTGTGTGAGCAGTGTAGCCAAGGCAGCAGTGGAAGCCACGCACACCGCAAGAGCCGAAGTGCCCACTGGCCACAGCTAAGGCACCAACTGCCACTCTCAACATCCAACTTACCAACAGGGAGAACAATGCTGGGCCTCCGCTCTACCTGGATGAGCTTAAGGTATTTGGTAGATGGATAATTTAATGGCATTCTTTTCACCGTGCCTTCAGAGCCTCAGCCAGCCCCAGCAGACTTAAAGAGGGTTTGGTCCACCGAGACAGGGTCCTACATAACGTAGCATTGCACTGATGGACTAATTTCATAGCAGGAGAAGCACAGCAGTGGACATGGGCCAACGGGTCCCTTGGTTCTGCCCTAACTCATCTGCTACCAGCCTGTTAGAACATTGGCAAGCTTGGCTGAGGTAACATCTTGAGATGATACTTGGAGAGGGCGGGGTGCCCTCCTCCAGAATGTGACACATACCCTAGATCCATGACTGATATGTGATGCTGGGCCCTCAGCTGGTAGAATTCACAGGTCCAGGATCCAGGGCATAGAGGTAGGAAGGGTATGGTCATTGTCACAGCCAGTACCCCACTAGGGCACACTGTGCTCCTGAAGCCTGGCACCCTGGCACCAGGGGAGGAGCTCTTCTAGCAGGCCACATAGCATCATTCCCTTTCCACAGTCAGTGACATGTGCTACCCAATCCCTCCCAGCTTCTGGGCTTAGAGGCCAGTGGGGAAGGGCAGGAGTCACCGTCCTGCACAGGTATTCGGTTCTGTGCTGTCACACAGGGGGCAGAGAGGCTCCATTCACTGCCCAGGGGACCCAGAGGGACATTTCCTGGTACTCCCTGCCCAATTCCAATGGCGAATAGACACTGGCAGGAGCCAGAGCTTGAGAAAGACATCATGGTCCCCAAGGGTGAGTGTCTGGGTCACCCCACCAGGCAAGGCCCTTGTCCAGCAGAGGTGCTAGCCACGGTGGAGGGTCATCTAGAATGTAGTAGGGGGGGAAGATGATGAGTACCGGTCGTCCAAAGCCCAGCTAACCTTCCTTATCCCTCTAACTTTCCTCTTAAAAGGTTTCCCAGGACAAGAGACCAAGCAAAATCCTAGGAGCAGTTCCCAGATAGAATTATGCGAAGAAGCAAATGGACACAAACTCCTGAGAGTGATGCAGTGATGCTCCCCAGATGTCCCTTCAGGATCCAGCCCCTTATTCTGCTTGCTGTCCGGAGTGCTGCTGGCTGCAGTCTCATTGCTCACAGCCTCCCCAGGAACTGGCCCAGCGGCATGAAGAGCTGCCCTGCTCATGGACATGCCTCTTTTCCCCAGGGCCACCTTTGTTCTTTGGCTGGTCCACAAGACGTTATGAGGGCCTGGATTCCCTCACCTTTACCTGGGACCCTTTTGAAGGGCCATCCTAGTTCCAGAGGCCCCTGTGGGAGCAGCCGCATCCCCCACTGTAACCACTTCCTGCTCGCCTCCTGCTCTGTCCAGCCGGTCTCTTCGCTGGCTCCACTCCTCACAGACGGGGTCCCCACATGCCTGCTGCACTGGAATCCACTCAGAGCTGGTTCCTGGGTGGCCGGGCAAGACACGGCCATCCTCAGCTGCCATGGGTCCCCGCACGTAACAATGGCTCACTTAGCATTCCCTTTCAGCCCTCAGAGGAAAAATACTTTTCCTCTCTTATTTCCTTAACACCTCTCTCAGACTCACGAATTCCTCTTTTTGCCAGAGAAGAGCAGGCCACAGGTTCAGATCTGAGAACTCATAAGCCCATGTATATTTTATTTATTTTTATAGTTTACTGCTATTTATAACAAGGAATGGTGATTTTCTATTTATCCTCAAGACAGGAAAGTTCTGTTTAAAGTCAAGTTAATCAAAAGGAGTGAAAGTTGGTTCGAAGAAGAAAATACTAAGTAAATGGTAGTTGTGTTGGAAGTGGGGAAGGTGGTTTCTTAAAGGTGGAAACATGGGAAACACCTGCTCTGTGGCGTCTCATGCGTGGAGGGCCACCAGGTGAGTAAGGACCCTATTAGAGCCAGCCCCACGACTTCATCTTTTGTGAGTCCTTGGGCCCTGCAGTGCACATGCCCTTTATAATCTCACCCTTTGAGTGGGGTTAGGGAGGAGGAGGCATGTAATTCCTATAATTAGCTTTCATTATATGGCAAAGCTAAAGGGATTTTGGATCTGTAGTGAAGCTCCCAAATAATTTGATTTTGAGATAATCGAGAGGGAGATTATCCCAAGTGGATCTACCTTAATCAGGCAAAAACCCTTTTAAAAAAGGCCTGGGCC
>PITA01006698.1:32403-98007 GCA_004023965.1 Spilogale gracilis
CCCCGCCAAAACTTTAAATTAAATTAAATTTAAAAGGCCTGGGCCCTTTGCAGAGAGAGAGTGTGCCTTCTGCTGGCCTTCTTGCTTGCTTGAAGAAACGAGATGCCCTGTAGTGAGGAGGGCTGTGAGAAAGCCAAGGGGAGCCTCAAGGAGTGGGGAGCTGACAACCAGCAAGACAGTAGGGAACAGAGCCTCCCACTAGAGGAGGATGGGAAGAGGACTTCAAGCTCCAGAAAGGACCGCAACCTGGCCAGCACCCGTGTGGCCTCCAGTAAGACCCAGTGGAGCCATGCCACTCTGGACCCGTGCTAAAGTGTGAGACCATAAACGTGTGTTACTTTACGCCAAGCATTCGCTGAAACACAGCCATCGCAAGATGGCCCGGCAAGCAGCCTTGGTAAACAGTGGCTGGATGAGCAGAGGAACTGGGCAAGTCTCTGTTCACCAGCCTTGGATCTGTCTTCAGATTGGTGGGCTTTTCCCACCAGGGGAAACAGGGTAAGTGAGAAGGGAACAGTGTCTGCAGTATCTTGTGAATTGCCCCTGAGCTTGCTTGGTGTAGATGAGGAACAGGCCCAAGCATTGCTCTCCATCATTTCAGAGGGGCCCTCTTCAGATTGGCCCATGGACCCACTCCATGGATCATTCTGGAAAAGACATTCCAATCTCATCTCTCCCCCGGCCTGTCCCCTTCCCTTTAAGATCTAGACTGGGAATGCAATGTGCTCACCACTGCTCTTGTGGGCCCTCCAAGGATGGAGGGCCTCTCTCTCACTGCTCCAACCAGGCTTTCATCCTTGACCTTCAGTTTGAGTACCCAGGATGGCCTGGCCTCTCTGGGATGATCCCACCCTCCACCATCTACCCTGCTCCAGCCAGAAGCCCTGGACCTCCCCCAACCCTCTTGCCAGTCCCCACCTTGGGTTTCTCAGAGCCCCACACCAGGCCCGGGCTACTGGCTCCTGAGCTCGCCAGCCCCCGCACCCCCAACATCTCGTCTCTGCTCATCCCAGCAGGTCTCACCTGTTCTGCAGGTCCTCCGGGTCCACAGCTGCCCAGCCTCCCTTTCCCGAACTGAGAACCCAGCATCTCCCCCGCTGAGGATCCTGAGGTCCCTACAGGCTTTCTCCCTTTCTTGTTGACACAGCACTCTGCTTCCTGTGGAGGAGGGCTGCCCCCCAAAGCACACATGTGGCTCAGTGGGGCTCCGTGGGGCTGCCCATCTGAGAGGCCGCCCTCTGTCTGTATCAGTGGGTCCAGTTCGTGATGAGCCAGCCCACACCCGCCATGGGAACTGTGAATCACAGGGAGGAATCCCAAGCTGGGTCAGGTGGTGTTGATAGCACGCTCCCGAGTAGACTGATGGGATAAGCCCCGTTTGTCAGGCTGCTCAGGTGGAATGACATTAAGGCCAGACCTGGCTATTTCTGCCATGTTCACTGTGACAGGGAGACGCCCGTCTCTACTGGAAGAGACCTCTGCCAGTTGAGGGAGGAGGAGGTGGAGAGGTCAGGGATGAAGACGGGGGGAGGGGAGAGTAGTTATCTATGGTTGTGTGACAAATTACCCCCAAACTTACAGTGGCTTAAGAGTACACCCTTATATCAGAGTTTCTGCGGGTCAGTCATCTGAATGTGGCTTAGTTCAGAGTCTTTCTCGAGGCTGCAGTCCAGGTTTTGGCTGGGACCACAGTTGTCTTAAGGTTCAGGTAGGGCAGGATCTGTTACAAAACTCCCTCATGAGGCCCTTGACAGGTGAGTTCCTTGGGGGCTGCTGAGCCAAGCACCTCTGGTTCTTGCTAGATGCCAAGCTCAGGCTTCCCTGGCATTCCTCCACTTCTCTTTCCATTCCCAGTTGTGCATGTCCACCCAGACCTAGGTCCGGATCATAGGCCAGTGTGTCCCATCGGCCTCTGTATATCAGACCCCTTTCTTGGATCTGAGCCTTTCCCTTCCACACCTGCTTCCTGCTTCTCCTCCTGTGATGGACGGCACCAGATATGTCAACCTGAAGCTTCAGGGTCACTGCTGGCTCCTCCTCTCTTTAACCACCAACCTCAGCCTGCACATAGTTATCTTCTTCTCCAAGCCTTTGTACCTCTTGCTTCTTGTCCCCATCATGGCTTTACCCCTTTCAGTCCCCTCCTCCTGGACAGCATAGTAATCCTCCTCATGCCAGAGTTGACCCTGTCACTCTCCTATTGATAAAGCATTATTGTTCCCCTTGGTCCTGGCACAACAGATCCTTTCAGGCTAGTCCTACCCACCCCTGACTTTCCCCCACCCCCTTTCCTCTGGGCACCCTGGTTTTGCTTCTCACTCCTGCCTATGCCCTTCATTCTCCCAAGCAAGACTTCCCTCAACCTAAAACGTCCCCCTATCCCAGACCCACCTGTGCAATCTTCTCCCACCTTCAAGTTTCAGGGTCAAGTTCCATCTGCCCCAGAAGCTCTCCCAGAGGCTCCCAAGCCTCTAAAGCCCTTTCTTCACCCTCAGAATAGGACTTGCTCCAGATGACTCTGTAAAGAGGGTTCCCACGTGTGACAATCCCTGTATACTGTAGGCTCCTGGAGAGACAGTGGCTGCTGATAGTCTGTCTTATGGAGGTGATCAGGGGCAAAGATGGGTTTGCTCCAGGACTGCAAGAAGGGAGAGGGAGACTCAGAGGCCTGGGTGTGATGCTTCTCCAGTCACTTTCCCCTGCTTCCCTCTTGCCTCCCCTCTGGGACCTTGAATATAAAGCAGGAAGGAGAAAGGGTAAGGGAACAGAGTTTCTCAGCTCTGAGCATGTTGGTAGTTTCTTCTAGTTCTGGAAGGGGTGCTAATCTTCCATGATTTACTGAGGATAGATAGAATCCAAAGTTAAGCTAGCACAGCTGAGAAGGAGGGACTGACTGGGGGCACTTCGGTGGCTCAATCATTAAGCATCTGCCTTTGGCTCAGGTCATGATTGCGGAGTCTCAGGATCAAGCCCAGCATCGGGCTCCCTGCTCTGCGAGAAGCCTGCTTCTCCCTCTCTCACTTCCCCTGCTGTGTTCCCTCTCTAGCTGTGTTTCTCTCTGTCAAGTAAATACATAAAATATTTAAAAATAAATAAATAAAAATAAAGGAAGGACAGACTGCCTGGAGCAAGCCATGCAACCAAACTTGGGGGAAACTCAAACCCCAGACTTCCACATTGCTAGCACCCTCCCCCTGCTTCCTTCCTTCCTTCCACTCTAAAATGAAAACAGCTTTCATGTTAACTGGTTTTATAATTACTAATTGGCTATTAAAAATATAAGATCAATTTATAAGGTAACCCATTAACATTCTAGTTACCATCTAAACAAAGGGTAGGCAATTTTTTTTTCTCTAAGTGTCCAGATAGTAAATATGTTAGGCTCTGTGGGCCTTATGATCTACTCTGCCCACAAAAGCAGTCATAGACAATATATAAATGAATGGGCATGGCTTTGTGCCAATAAAACTTTATTTACAGGAGTAAATGATGGGCCAAATCTGGTCTGTAAGCTGTAGTTTGCCAACTCCTGCTGTGGACAATTTCTTTCTGCCTCAGATATTGGCTCATTCTCTCCTGTGCCGGAATAATGGGAAGGGGGGAGTAGAGGGGTCATGAGTCCAGCAGCATAGCTTACGGCCTTTCTCCTGCATAGCTCATGGCCGTTGAGGAAAGGCATATGACTCCCGACCAGCCCAGTTTGAAAATCTTGGTGGAGGACTTTGGCTTGGCTTGTCAGTTGCCCAGCTCTGGAGCAATCTCAAGAGAGACCTGTAGGAGGGGTTATCTGACTGCTTCCTGGTGGTGGAGCGATGCACTATGTCTTACATGAAAGCATTTAAAAGGCTGTATATAAAATCATCAATGTTCACTATATTCGATAGCTTTGGGGAAACCAGTCTTGATTATTCCTATGACATGATTTTAAAACCCCAGATTTTTTTTCACCCATCATGTCCTATCATCTATGTTTCCCTTCTAAGAGTTTAGTTGGTCCCCTGACTACTTTCTACCTTTGTAAATACACTTTAGGCTAGAGTCTGTTTCTCCCAGTTTGTATTCTTTCATCCAGATGGACTCATATTATTGATCTCCTGGGACCTACTTGGTTTCTTACTGACATTTCTTCCTTTGCCCATAGCCATTCCCCAAGACCCACTTCCTGCTTTAATAGGTCCGATTCTAGGGGCACGAGCAAGCTCCTGTCCAGTCAGACACTACAATGGCCAAGGATGTGCTCTGTGACCTTCTTCTTTGGGATTGATGGTAGAACTCCCCACCCCCACCCTCACCTGTGGACTCAGTGTAGCCCAAAGCAGATGTGGGCATCTGTCCTGGCCCAGGCCAGCAGTGCTGTGGATTGAGACTATTCGTTGAGTCCCTTGGTGCCTTAGTGTGCCGGGAGGAGACCCTGCCCTCTGTCTCCTTCCCTGGCTGCCTGAGGTGCCCATGCCTGGCTCCCCTCTGGGCTCAGCCTGCCTGTGTGCAGCTTTCTCTTAGGCCTGCCGGTCTGGTCTGGCTGTGTGCCCTCCCTTCTCTGGCTCCGAAGCACGTCTGACCTCAGCTTAGACCTCAGTGTGTAGTACTGAAATTCTGGTCCCCTGGAGAGCACCATGGCCTACTGGAAAGAGACCACTTTGGGATCTGTGGACAAGGGTAGGACCCTGGCTTCATCCTGGAGCAGATGTGGGACGTTGGCAAGCCCTGTTTCCTCTTCTGTTAAATGCAGATAATAATGGACTTTCCTCAGAGGGTGGTTGCGAAGAGAACACAACTGAGATGATAGGTACTGCTCTGCGCTCATCACGGATGGGCACCATGTTGATTTGCCGGGGCCCTTCCCAGTTCTAGCACTAAAATCTGCCCCCTGGCGGACTCTCAGTCCCAGACAGATGAACACTGCAGTAGATGCTGCAAAGCCCTGGACTCTGCTCTCCTCCTCTCCCACTGCAGCCCTTTCCTGGGGACCAATGTCCTCGCCCATCCCCATTTCCAGCTTTGAGACTTCCCCAGGCCATCCCATGGCTCCCTGGCGGCTGCGTTAAGACCCCAGAGACAAACGCACAGTCTGGTATCCTCTGTGTGCTACACTCAGCCTTAGCCTTCTCCCCAGTCTGGCCTGTCCCAGGAGGACCCAGGCCCTGCTGGAAGGGCTGAGGACGTGCCTATTGCCATCAAGCCTAAGTCCAGGCTCCCTGTGTTCATGCTCATGCTCCCTCGGGTCTGCCTGCCAGAGACTGGGTGAATGTGCTGATGGAAACTGCCACCTCCCAGTCACCCCTCTGTCCTCCCTGGCATCCCGCCACATTGCCAGGTGTCATGACACCCATCTGCCCAGCCAAGCTCTGTCTACACCCCTGCCTGCTCTGGATGCCAGGGGCTGCCTCCTAGGACTGCCTGTGTTCATGATCTCACCCATTCGGGCTCTTCTGCGACACCTCACTATTTTCAGGGAAGAAGAAATGGTTTGGTGGACTTGACACAGGGAGCACTGGGTGAAACAGGGTGGGAAGGGCTGGACTGACAAGGCAGCTGGAGGCCAGGCCGCTGATTCTGTGGAGGTGGGAGCCATGGGAGGCTTGTGAGCAGGGACGGGCTGACCAGGAGCAATTTGGAGGACTGACTGTGGACCTGACTGTCTCAGGGGTCCCAGGAGGGAGATAATGAGGGACTGTCGCCACCCCCCCCACTGCCTGCTCCCTGGAAAGGACTCAGACTGTAGGCCTTCTATCCCCCGCTGTTCACAACACCTGGGGAGGGCCACACATCAAGTTATAGGCCCTCAGTTTCTGTCACTTTCTCTAGTGCCAGGGCTGAGTGTGACAGAGTGAAACCAGTGCCCCTTGGAGCAAACTAGACTCCTGGACCATCTGGGTGCCAGTGTGCCCAGAGGTGCCCTTACCTCAAATTCAGATTAGTCAAGTTAACATTTGGTATGGGAGAGGGTCACCCTACACAAGACAGATGGTAATCTTTTAGGAGTTTCCCCCCGATTTCTGCTTTGTGAACATTTGTTTCTACCCAACTTAGAGCTCCGGTATTTATTTCACTAGTCTACTTCAGGTAAAATGCACCAGATGAAGAATTTCTCAGTATGTATTCCTTTATGTGGTTTAACATCCACTCATGCTCGTTTTTGTGCACGATGCAAATCTGTGTGTCTGTCCCTGCTCGCGGGGACACCTTTGTGACCAGGGACCCCGAGTCCATGGCTGTATTGGTCCCAACTCAGCACAGCATCAGACTGTCAAGCAGAAATGCTAATCTGGACCGAATCTTTGTGCAATAAATTTTGCCCCACATTTAGAATCACTGAGGCTTCGGCAAGTAATTTGCTCAATAATGCCAAACAACAGATTTATGGATGTAGAATTATTTGATCAAAGAATAAAGTATTTATAGATCTTCTACATATTTTAAACTATTTCCCCCCCAAACAGTTACTAGGATTTGTTTTAAGATACCACATTTTACATTTTTTTTAAATCGGGTCTGGTTCTTTTGGTACCATTGATGCTTTTAAGCCTGTCATATCCCTCCACACCCATAGGGGTTAAATATTGAATTATATTTTCTTCCTGTGTGGTGGATTTTATTTCATTTGTATTAGCATATATTGTTTTACTTGCTGTTCGGCCTGGGGGGACTTCTCGTGTGAGGTGAAGCAGGTGGGCTGTGACTGCTCCCCTATCTCTTACTTGGGGCCTGGAGGTCAGGCAGAAACAGACATCTGGAACCACATTCCCTCCTCTGAGCCATCGTGTAGTCTTTGCACATGTTCCCTGGTGACACAGAGGCCTTCCTATCAGGGTTGTGAGGAAGGACCACATGTAGCCGTGCTCCATGACGCCCTCCAGCATAGCTCCACCATGGGAGGGGCAGCCCAAACACCCCTGTGGCAGAGGAGGTCTCCCCACTGTGCGTTCGGCCTGGCTTCTTTGCCTCCCCCCACTCCGCCTCATTCTGGGGGGCCCAAAGGTCCCTGAGGAGTCAGATGGTCCCTTCACCCCCCAATCTCGGGCAGCCACTCTGCCAGTCTGGGATCTGTGGGGAAGTACCACCTCTGGACCCACAAACAGACGACAAGAGCTTGGTGCCACTGCCAGAATGTCCCTCACGAGCAGCTCAGGTTGGTGCTGGCCCTAATCACCCCAGCTGGCCCTTTGGAGTCCTGCTTCTGGACTCTCGCTGCACTCAGTGGGATTTAGAGATTTTTCCTTTTTAACATCCATTGGACGATGTTTCCTGAAGGCCTACAATCTTCTGAGCACTGGGGTAGGTAATTCTGGGGATGTAGTAACAAAGATCAGGGAGCTCAAGGATCTAGGCAGGAGGGGGGTACAGATGAGGATACAAAGGTGGGTGTGGGGTAAGGAGCAAGAATAGATCTCTCACTGGGAGACCCTAATTGAGCCTGGGTGACATCTGGGAGGGCTTGGTGGAGGAGGTGGTGGCTGGCTCAGAAGGAAGCTGCATGGGGAAAGAGGAAGAGAAAACATTCCATGTCAAGAGCTCAGAATACAGGGAGGCAGAGGAAGAAATAAACATGATCTTCCCAGGAAAGGCAATTACCTGGGTCAGATGAGAGGTGAGCATACCCTTGACCTTGTAAACAATCACAGCCACCAGGACCACCAAGCTGGACCACAGGGAGAGGCGGAGGAGGCATGTGGCATTTGCTGAAGCAGAGAGAAGCTTTGCAGTACATCTCAGAGGAACACAAGGACTATTCGTGGCTGGAGGCATAGAGCTGGGGTCCTCCTATGGGACAATGAACCAAAGGAGGCATGAAGCAGCCTTATGAGGAGCTCTCTGCTCTCCCTGCGAAGGGTGTCTGGCCTCGTTCTCTGCAGTCTGGTCCATGGAGGGGAGCAGACAGGGAGAATGGCCATTCCTACCAGACAACCAAGCATGGAGGACAAACCTCTGTTTGCTGTCTGTATGACTGTGGACAACCTTGAACTTCCCAAGCACAGTGCCTGTGTCTGGTGGGCACTGCACCTTGCAGTTGCATGCCAAGCTTGTACCATCATTCCTGAAATCCCTTGTGGTGATGCCAGGTCTCTTCTGCCTCAAGGAGAGAGGCCAGCCAGGTGGAGTTCCTGAAACCTGCTACCAGAGCCTTACCTTGGCCGCCTTCTGCGCACAGGTGCCCAGGAATCCCGCATAGCCAGGTGCCACTGTGTTCCAGACCCTCACCACCTGTCTCAGGGGCTGCTCAGAGCCTCTGGGACTGGCAGAGGCATCCAGCAATGGGCTGGCCGGAAAGCGGCTTTTATGTGCCCAGTTAGGGTTTTACGGTGGGGCCAGGTGGGTCTGCTGACAGGGCATACGGGTGGCTGCAGACATCTGTTTGAACTCTGGGCTGGGCCTTCCCAGAGAGCAGAGGACCTGGGACCACACCAGCAGGCCCAGCCCAGTATGGCCCAGCCATGAAACTGGGCACAGAAAGTGCAACAGACTGTCCCTGCCTTCCCTGGCTATGGCTTTCCTCTCCTGAGATACTTGTTTCCATTTGTTCATGAAAGGACTAGATGGAGCCAGGCTCAGGAGTGGAGAAGGTGGGGTAGGCAGGCCCCAAGCTGGGGACTTTCTTCATCTTCTTTGGCAGGCAGAGGGCAGGCTCCTGGGGGGCTGGGGCCGATGGGGAGCCTCAGGGCTGCAAGCATCTTAGAGTAGGAAGGTGTCTGGCCATACAAACAGCTTTCTCCGACCCCCCACCAGGGCTAGTACTGGGCCCTGGGAACTTGGGACAAGCAGAGGGTCCCTCCCCATGACCTTGTATTTCTCAGCCCTGCCCAGGAAAGGTCCATGCCATCCTGTCCTGGCTCTGTGATCCACAGCAGGGCAGAATCTGCTGGGGCTGCATCTAGGGATGTCTCTTCTAGCTGTTCTACCCCTTTACTTAAGGGCAGACCCAGATTCCAGACTCACCATTGGAACTCTGGCTCCTTCAGGAGGTTTCAGGCAGAAGGTGGGCTTGTCTCCACACAGGAATTTGTGAGTCTGAGCATCATGGAGAAGAATGGAGGAATAAGGAATGTCTTTCCTTTATGTGCCCTTATGTGAAGGGAAGGAAGTCGTAGGCAGCCCACTGGCTGGTAACCAATGACAGAGCTTCCAGGGTAAAAGTTGGAGCTCTTTGAGCTCTGAAAAGCCCATAATTCTAGGAAGACTTTACCATCCAGAAGTGATATATGAAGTTCCCGATATCTGTTCCTTGGTTCATTTTCCTGCAGGACTATATGCATGGGAAGAGTGGCCCTTTAGTCCCCAGGATGCCAATGATAAGAGACATCTTAGATCCTGCCCTAGTTCTGTAAGGCATTTGAACCAGCTGCTCCCCTCTTCCCAAGCCTCAATTTCCCCACCTGTAATAGAAGCAAGTGCACAGCATAAAGACGTCCCAAGTGGGCAGCTTTAATTATCTCTGGCCCAAAAGGCCCCACCCTCTCTCAGATCTCTAGCTGTCCTGGTTGGAAATGAGCCTTCACATTGGTCAGTAAGAGATTTTGTAGCTAATGGTTTTGCTGATGGTTCTTAATCTCTTAAGAGACAGATGCCGTTTTGGGGACTACAATATTATTTTTGCATAAGACTGCAGGGTCCGGAAGCACACCCAACTGAAGGACAAAAACATCCTCCTTTGGTGGGGATAACAGGAAAATAACAGTGATGAAGAAACCAAAGAAGTGTGCCAAGTCCTGCCAAACATGAGTCATCTTGTCACTCTTCTGGCACAATGGTCAGGGTTTCTGGGGATGGTAAATGGGACACATGTAACAATAGTGTCTCTCTGACCCATGGGAAAAGTGAGGAAAATTTTCATTCTGTGACCAGAATGAGACAGAAGTGAGATCTGATGGACTAAGAACACACATCAGTTCACTGTCGGGGTCTGTCCATCAAGGTCCTATCCAGAGGCACCTGGGAGGGTAGCCAAATAGGGGCTGAGCATCACCCCTGGAGAATGGTCAGGTTTCTCTGGGCCTTATGAGGACTCCTGTCAGAAGGGCGAGGTGAAGCTCTGACCGATGGCCACACTGTGAAACTAGCACCTTTGTCCTCAGGAAACTTTCTATGGATATGAGTCTTCAGGTTCCATCAAACCCCATCAATGTGCAAACTTCCTGCATTGGAAAGCTTCTCTATTAACCATTCCCTCCCCTCCCCCCACCACTGCCATGGGGCCATTTACAGAAGTGTAATGACTTGCTGTGAGCCTCAAATTACTTGCAAAACATCAAAATAACTATCAGACATATCCACTCATTGAAGGCAGTTTGGAAAATATCGTGTGTGTGTGTGTGTGTGTGTGTGTATAAAATCATTGTTTTTTAAAAAGATTTTCTTTATTTATTTGAGAGAGAGAGAGTGAGTGAGAGAGAAGGTCAGAGGGAGAAGCAGACTCACTGTGGAGCCTGATGTGGGACTCGATCCCAGGACTCCAGGATCATGACCTGATCTGAAGGCAGTGGCTTAACCAACTGAGCCACTCAGACACCTTATAATCATCATTCTTATCATCCAGTGTTGACTACATTTTGATAGCATTCCATCCTTGACTTTTCCTGTTTGTGTTTTTGTCCTTTTATATAGTTATGATTATGTAATTGTGCACTTTCATATCATGATATTATATTTTTTACAAGTGCTCCCTAAATATCACAAGTAATGGCTGAGTACATGTAGTAATTTAGCCAATTCTGATTGTTGGTTAACGAATCCATTTCAAGCTTTGGTTGTTATAAATAGTAGCGCAGTGACCATCTTTGGGTATTTTAATTTGTAACCTGGGATCAGTTCTTAGGGTCAGCTCCCAGAGCAGAGCTGTTACATCAAAGGGTACGAACATTTCTGAATTCTTCATTTCCTGTGGGAAAGGTTGACCTTAGTATTCCACCTACCATGTACCTAGAAGGACAGGGAGAGTCCTCTGTTTGCAAAACTCTTGTCCCTGTGTCCTAGGCCAGTCAAATGGCCCGAGTCTGACCACACAAAGTACTCCGCAAGCCCCTCCACCTCTTCTCATTCCCTCAATTCTCCTGTTATGCATAACCATGGGTAGCCATGGTCTTCGGAAGTCTTGGAGAGCACTCTGGGCTGGGGCGCTTGGCCTGTGTTGGACAATTCCACCAGCAGCCATTGCTCCTAAGTGTGCTGTTTCCTGCCCGTTGGAGGCTAACACACAGGAGCAGGGATTGCCTCGCTGTGTGGCCTCGCAGAATCAGAGTGCCTTCCTGTCTCCTCAAAGTTCAAGCCAGGGGTCCCAGGTTCAAAGAGCTGTCTGACTCATTTTTTCCTATTTGCCAGAGAGAAGTGAAATTTGAAAACAGTGAAATCAGCTCCCACCTTGCCCAGACAGAAGCCCATCCCTGGGGCTCGCCTGCTCCAGGGTCCAGGCAGGGCTGGCAAAAACAACATCCAGCCAGCCCAGGCGCTCACTCGGGTACCACTCAGGGGCTCCGCCCCAGCCTATGGGACATTCTCCTCCCTGCTCCACACCAGGTGCTGCATTTTCCACTCTTGGCTTTAATTTTCTCTTGTGTTTAGACACTGAAAGGAGGGCTGCTCTGAGAGTCTCTAGGAGTCTGATAGTGGGGCCAGGAGCCTGAGGTCACCAGGTCCTAGGGAAGAAACAGGAAAAGTGAACCTTACCAAAGGGACATGCAGTTTTCAGGAGAGAAGAAGGCTCCAAACCAACTTTCTAACTTCACAAATATGCATGGGGAGCAGACGGTGGGCCCCAACACTGAAGATACTGAGGAACAGTCAGCAGGTGGGCCCTCTGGACTCCATGGGGAGACCCCAATGGCTGTCAGGAGCTATGTCTGCCCTTCCAAGCTGAGGTCCTCACCGGCGGTCCTCACTGGCTGGCGGTCCTCACTGAACAAAGGCCTTCACTCTGGAGCACATGCAACAAGCACTCAGACGTCTCCAGTGACGCAGGGCCTACATTCTCCCAGAACAGCTTGCTGAATTGGGCAAGCACCCTGCTCCTTTCATGTCCTTTAAATCTTTTCGGGAATAAGGGCGGGCATAAGTAAATAAGCACATTCTTCCTTATTAGAGCGAATCACCTCTCTCCCAGAGAGCCCACCTCCAGGCCATTCTCCCACCCAAAGGAGCCAGCAAACTGAAGCTAGGACTTTCTTCAAGTGTTATGACTCGAACATTTATCAACTCTTCTCAAGGAAACACTCCATTCCTCCACCAGTTTCCCATGAGGTTTGATTCCTACCTGTTGATCTTCCTTGGGACATGCTCTCTCCTCAATTTCCCTCTGAGACTGTGGTGTGGACAACTAAACGGTCATTCAGAGGAGCCCGCAGGAGCTGTTGGCACCCGTGTTCTGGACACCCCATGCCTCCAGACTCCACCTGCCACATCAAGGAATGTGGGCAGCCACAGCTCAGCCTGGTCTTAGAGTCACAGCCAAGACAAAACAGGATATTCAGGGTATCTCACTTGTGTTTCATCTCAACTATATTTTGCAGACTGACTGTAGGAGGCTGTCTATCTCCAGGCCCCTAGCAGTGCCATCATGTGTGGTTCCCAGAGCCACTGTGAAGCCCCTGTGATTAGGAAGTAAGAGACCAACGAGAGGCTTCTGAGCTTCATGGCGGTGGGGCGGGGAGGACAGAAGACCATGCTCTGTGCGGCCAGGACTCCTTTATAACACGCAGCAACAACACTCATCTGTCACAATTCCTCTACTTATCAAGGACAAATTCCATGTTGTAAAAGGAACACAAGAAGATCCGCTCAAAACTCAAAGCTTTTCACACAGATTAACTCTGAGGACTTCCTCTGTGTGGTGTAACCGTGCTTGCTCCCTCTGTCTCCCCAGAGCTCTGTCTTTGTGAGGCTTCCAGTCCTGCTGTGGTGCCAATTAAGAGAGTGTGGCCTGCTTTTCCCTTCCTGCTAGTGAGGGGGTTGGGAACAAACGTTAATGGGATTGCTCCTAGGTAACAACTCCCGCTAGGCCTTCTGTGGGCCTGATTCCTCTCGATCCTCACCACAACGTGGTGAAATGTATTCTTATCTCTGTTCCACATATGGGAAAACCGAGGGTCATGGAGGGGAAATCACTTGCCCTTGTTGACAGTTTGGATTGGAGTACAGAGCTGTTGACTCAAAGGCCCGTGCTTTGTCTGTGGCCTCAGCCCCTACACTGGCGCCATCCAATAGAAACAAAATGTGAGCCACAAATATGAGCCAAATATGTAATGCGTATTTTCTCATAGCCACATTAAAGAAAGGAAAAGCAGGTGACTAATTGCAGTGACATTTTTTAAAGCCCAATGGATCCAAAATATTAGCACTCGGACATGGTAATCAATATAAAATTATTAATTTTGCATTCTTTCTTTGGCGTAAGTCTTGGAAACCCATTGTGTAGCTCCCACTTACTGCACATCTTGGTTTGGACCAGCCACATTGCAAGAGCTCAGTGACCATACGTGGTCAGTGGCCATCTTACCCAATAGCTTGGCTATTCAATATACAAATACTGTTGCATTTTCTCTCTCAGCTATTCTGTAAGGAGAATTCCTTTTTTTTTCTTAATGCTCTTGAGTACATTTGCACTTTTTATAGGAAACAAGCAATGCATTCCTAAGAAAAGTGAAACAAAAATGGTTCCTTACTTGTCTCACTGCTTGGGCCACCACAACCGAACACCACCTGCCGGGTGGCTTAACAACAGACATTGTTCCGGTGGGTGGAAGTCTGAGACCAGGGGGCCAGCACGGTTGGGTTGAAGTGAGGACCCTCTTTCTGGCTTGTAGACGGCAACCTATTTGCTGTCCCCATGCGGTGGGGAAAGAGAGAGAGAGAGCACAAGTGAGAATGAGCTCTGGTGCTGCTTCCTATAAGGGGACTAATCCCACCATGAGGCTCCACCCACATGACCTCATTTAATCCTAATTATGTCCCAAAGTACCCGACTCCAAATAACATCATATCAGGCATTTGGGCTCCAACGTATGAGACCCTGAGTCTGCAGCATCACTGAATAAAAGTCAGGATAAAAAAATTGCTCAGTGCTCAGTGTGCTTGGAGGTACTTCTGAGGACAACTTCGAAACATCTCTTGGTGTGTACTGTGAGGCCTGCCTGATGCAGAAATGTCCCTGCAAAGTAAAGACTTGCATTCAAGCTCTGCTCTTCACAACTCCCCACATTTTTTTCCTCCTCAGTTTTTAGAGCAAGGTGTAGTATCTTAACCTAATGTTTATGATTCAGACCTAGAGGTTCTGAGGTTTGGTGATAGGTTGGCCATCAAAAGGGTAAGTAGAGCTGGCACCAGGACTTAACCCATGGCCTTCTGAGTGTAGCCTTCTCTCCTTCAATCTGCTCTGTGAAGACTTGCTGATGATCTATTGCTCTTGCCCCGGGAAATTGGGGTTACCATGGACCCCGTTTTGTGCACTCTTGTCTTTGTGTCTTTTTGAGCAGTGAAGAGCTTTAACAGTGGTCGGGTCATCATTTGTGCCTAGGGCTTGGTGGCTTGGTCCATAAGCTTCTGTGCTCGTGCCCAGGAGGATGAGGTCCTTTTGCATGTGACTGGGGGAGCTTCTGGGGAGGGACGCCGGGGACGGAGACATTTGAGTAGGTGTCACCTTGCTGTTGAAGGTGCTAGTCCATTCCTAAATCCTTCAGAGCCTCACTTGAACCTACCAGATGCTGGCTTATTTGGGGGTGCACAGGGAAGATCTTGGCTTTTGACAATCACAGGATGGGGACACGATACGGGACAGAGATAGATTTGCTCCTAAACAGACTTGTGTCAACAAAGCATTGCTATACCAGCAGATGACAGCAGCTGGGAGCCCCTGGGGCTCGGGGTGGACGGCACTGGCCACCAAGGAGTTGGAACATGAGGATGGCCTCATTGAGGGGGACACACATAGAATAGGAGCAGAATAGGTGGGTATCACCCCATCTGGAGATGGCACCTCAGACAAGGGGGGGTCTCCTTCCCCTCTTCATGACCTCTTTACACTCAGAGGATAGCAAAAGGAAATATGATAGGACAGTCAGTTCTACATCCATCACTTGTTAGGGGTTGAATTGTGTCCTCCAAAGATTCATATGCTGAAGTCCTAACCTTCAGTATCAAAGACCGTAACCTTATCTGGAAATAGTCATTGCAGATGTAGTTAGTTAAGACGAGGTTGTTGGCCACTGATCTATCACACTGTCCTTATAAAAAAGGAGAAATGTGGAGACATATGCACCCATCTGGAGAGAACCCCACATGCAAATGAAGACAGGGAACGGGGTTATTCTTCTACAAACCCGCAACAGCAAAGGCTGACAGCACACCACCACAAGCCGCAGGACCGGAATGTCACACATTCTTCCTTCCAGCCTTCGGAAGGAACCCAACCTGCTCACACCTTGGTCTTGAACCTCTGGATTCCTGAAATCAAGCCTCGGCTCTCCTGCTCAAGCCTCTCAGTTACACGGAGACAATGAGTTTCTGTTCCTCAAGCCCGTGGTTTGTGGTACTCTCTTAGGGCAGCCCTGACAAACTAAAAAAAAAAAAAAAAAAAAAAAAAAATTCTCATTTAGTAGGTATACCCGTCTGGTGAGAAAGATGGTATCATGCCCACTTAACAGAAGAGGAAAACAAGGCTCAGAAAAGTACCGTTCCTGGTCACTCAGCGGTGGGGTTTGAATCCACGCCCATGTCACAGCCAGGCCCTCTACATCCTACGACTTGGGCTGTTATTTTCTCTCAGGCTTTATGTGAGTGTCCTTAGAAAACTTAGGGAAGGGCCAGACAATTCCCTCATAAAAACATTACTATCTTTCTGCTTTCTCTTCAGAACTTTCTCCAGATTCTTTGGAAGACAAGACAACCCACTGAGAATAGGAGCCTTGGGTCACTTTTCAGGAGCCCAGCTCATGGACAAGCCAGCTCTGCTGGCTCCCCCGGAGCAGGGCCGTGGACCAGCAGTGGACAAAATGTTTATCTCGTTCAGGCCTCCCCCAGATGGAGCTGTGCTCCTATCTCAGGACCTGCCCTGCATGGAAGTTCCCTTCTGGCAAAATGCCCCTGACACGGGTGAACGGGTGCCCCGATCATGTGTGGTTCACAGGTTTCATTCACTTGGTCCATGAGGGGCATGCGCGTCTTTTCATCTTCTCTGCAAAATGGAATGGAAAGTGAGACTAAATCTCTAAAGAATTTTTATTGGCCCCGCCTGTCATTTGCTTTGACTTCATAAAACAAAGAGACGTCAGGTTGCAAAATACAGGCAGCCCCCTAGTACTATTCCATCAGGATGTGCCGTGGACAGTGAATATTTTACTTACTGGGTCAAGCAAACAACTTTGCAGCGGTCCGTGATTCCATTTACTGCACGGGGGCTTTCTTTCCAGTTAGTTTCACTCCTCTGACCGCACATTAAGGGACCGGGGTAGTTCTTAACAAGGTTACTATCACTCTTTTCAGTGCTTCCCCGTTAGCCTGACCTAGACTCAAAAGCAAGTTTTCTGAAGTCATAGGATAAAACCAGGCACCCCTTTAGTTTCTTCCACCTATGCCTGCAGGAAGGCATAGGACAGAGGGGAAGGTCCGACCCAGACTCAGCCTCGTACCCAGCAGTCTCACAAGCTGACATGAAACTGTTGGAGTACTCCTGGTGATTTATCCTTAGGATTCCTGTTGACTTCTATTCCTTTCTACTTTCAGTTTTTCTGAAAAATTGCAAAAGTAAAATATGTTCCTTTTATAATATTACCTGTTAAAAAAGCATATAAGTAGAATATGATCATTGTTTTGATGAGAAATTGAATCATGCCACACACACACACACACACACACACACACACACACACACAACATATAGAATGCTTTGCAATTGCTTTTTTTTTCTTTTTTCACTGAATAAACCAAGGAAACTTCGAGGCCAGCAGAGACTATTAACACATTTGAATTCCTTCTGTGCTTTCCATATTTTGTTTAACCATTCCCCTGTTGGTGATATTTAGGTGGTCTACAACTTTTGAGTCTTATAAATAATCCAGCTACTAACATCTGTGTGGTTTGTTCAAGTATTTCTATAGGATAAATACTTGGAATTAATATTTTTGAGTAGGAGAAATTCCCACTTTAAGTACTGGGAGATAGCATTCACTTTCCAAAGTCATACGTCTTTGTTTTCCCCAGTGCATTGTAAGAAAGCCTGCCTCCCACCGTGTTACACCTTGAATATTATGTATTGTTCACATTTTTTGCCAGGATAAAATGATATCTTGTTGTTTTAATCTGGAGTTGGTTGATTATTAGGGAAATCAAGTGTCTTTTGTGTTTATCAGCCTTCCCTCCTCTGTGATATGCCTGCCACTTAATAATATGTCCCTTCCTTTTTCTATTGGGTTGTTTCCAATTTTTGTGGCTCTTTGAGTCAGTCCTTTATTTTCAAAATAATATTTCTGGTTTCATACCTTGGTTACAGAAACCCATCTTTTACTGAAGATTAGAAAACTCTTTGTACCCGTCCATGCTCTTGGTTGCAAGCAGTAGAAACCAACCTGATTTAAATTAGGCAGAAAAGAGATTTATTAGAAGGATACTAGATATCTCAGTGAAAGGATGGGGCGTTTGGAAATGAGGTTTGGGGGAAAAAAAGTCATATTGGAAGGAAGCTAGAGGACCAAGAACACAGTAAAATGACATTGTGGGATACTGTGGCTACTGTGGCGACAGTCTACCCTTGTTCCTGGATGTTTGCTGCCAGGAGGCTGTTCTCTTGATTCTGCTGACATCGTCTATGGTTGACCCTGGTTCCCGGATGCTGCCATCCACCATCACGACCCTCCACCACCTCCATCACTGTTGCCATCGGCCCCACACCATCACTGCCCTTGCCACCAGCACCCACCACCATCTCCATCACTGCTGCTAGTGGGAATTCTGAACTGTCCCCTGATCCTGGGCACTATTAGTTTTGAATTCAGCATTCTCAGTGGGAGTCTTAAATTGTCCATACATAAGCTTTAGCTGCCAGGAGTCAGAGAGAATAATCTTCCCTTTGGGTTAATTGGGGGAGGATTAGTATCTTTAGTAAGTCTTCCTATTCATGGTATGTGTTAAAATCTGCCACATTTCCAACAATATTTGTTAATGAAACACCAGTCTGATTTTTATTCATTTATAGGGGTTTCTGCTTTTGCTCTCTGCCTTCATGATTTTCTCATTACCCTTCATGTTTTAAAATGTCATATGGGTTTTTTTTTTCATTCATTCTAATTGGATATATGAGTCCTTTTAATACGGAGTTCCTTCTCCTTGCCTTTGTGCTCTATGTTCTGCTGGATTTCCTTGACTTTATCTTTTGATTCATTTACTGATGATGATTTGAGGAATGGTGGCATGGCGGAACACATTTAAAATGTCTAGGAAGTTGTTTTGTTTCCAGAATGTTCTTTTAAGAATATACTATCTTTCTGAATTTTTAAAAGTGCTAATTAGAGTTTTTAAGATTTTTTTTTTTTGTTCACTGAATTCTCTATATGTCTGTTGAGTCGATTCTACTGTCTACTATAGTCCTCAAGTTGTATAGGCTAACTTGTTTCATCTGCCTGTTTGAAAACTAGATTGGTTCATCGGATGTGGGTATAGTGGCCCTTTGCCCAGGAGGCTTCTTCTCAGATCAAATTAGCTGCTTTGGGGATCTGGGCACCCTGGGCTGGTCTGGCAGCCTCTCCCTGTGAGCGATGGGGAGTAGGTCTTCAGACTCAAGTCATGCCTACCTATGAGTCCAGTGGTGTGGAGGTCAGAAAGCAAGAATCTGCCTCTGGGTTAACCTGCCTCCCCTGCAGCCCCCCCCGGCTGACCTCGGGAGTGCCTGGCTGTGGAGGGGAGACCCCTTTTCCTGGATCCATTTGTCCAGAGGAGCTGACAAATGGCTTCCTCCGAGTTCCCACTTTGTGCTGGTGATTTTCCATTCCAGTCTCTGGCCTGTGCCAGAAATAACAGCTCACACTTGTCTGACACCTTTTCTCCTCTGAGCACCGAGCACTTTACAAGCAAACAGTTACTATTATTGCCCTCTGAATTCTGATGGAAAAGCTGAGACTTACCGAATCAAAGCTGCCGCAGTTGGGGGTGAAGGTGAGGCTCCCAGACACGCAGACCAGCCCCAGCCCGTGCAGGACCAAAGAGAGCACCCTGGTCCCTGGGGAGGGGGCCGGGCCCTTTAATGAGGCCCTCGAGGCGAGGTGGCCCAGGGGAAGGCTGTCAGCACTGGCTCCCTGGAGGCCCTCCTCAGGGCCCTCTGTTTCCAGGGTGAAGCTGTGCATTCGTTCCTGGAGTGACAGCAGAAGGGAATGAGGCTTTGGAAGCCATTCCCTGAAAGGAAAGGTGGGTCAATGATTTGTGGGGTTTTCTGGGGAGGAGAAGACTCACAGAAGCTGCAGGGTGTCACTAGTGTGGGTGTTGAGGAACGAGAAGTGTGCCCCAGACCACTCTGAATAAGCTTCAACTGCTCAGAGTCTCATGGGGCAGGGGTTCACTGTCTGGAGGTCTTGCTGACACAGTGAGCTGCCCAAAGCGGAGTGAATACCTGTCCGTGGTGAGGCCCAGGAGAAGCTTCTTTAGCTCTCAGTGTGGCTATGCCCACGCGGGGCTTGGGCAGGGTCACACAAAAGACCTCTTCCCCACACAGACATTTGCATCGTAAGATTTGACTCTCATGCTGTCTCCTCCAGGTAGGAGAAGCCCTGGGACTGAGACCTTAAAACCCTGGGGCACGTGGCATCGTGCTGTGTCTCAGGGGCTTCTCAGTACCCCCTCCTCCTTTCATTCAGTAAGCCTTGATTTGGGGCTTGCATTTCCCCCCTTCTGTAGGCAGCCTCACCGAGTGGCAGCTAAAGGCCTAGCTAGGAGGCACACCTGTACACGTATGATTGCCAGCAGCCAGACGAGGCCCTGCGGCTCCAGTGTCTGCAGAGCTGGCGTCGAGAGGTAGCGATGAGCGGAGGGGGTGGTGTGTGTGCTGAATCCAGCTGGGAAGTGGCCCTCGCTGACCTGGAAAACAGCAATCTCAGGAAGGATTTATGGAACCATGAAGTTGAAGGGAACACACGGTCAATGGGCAGCTGCCCCATGGAGGCATGAGGAGGCTGGCAGCTGGGGCATGCTCCCGTGGGCACGTGTGGGTACGTGTGTGTGTGTGGGGGGGGCTATGTCTACTAACCAGATACAATGCTGAGCACATTTGTATATGTTACAGCGCAGTGGAAACTTTCACAACTGATGGGGCACCTGGGAGGCTCAGTCCTTAAGCCTCTGCCTTTGGCTCAGGTCATGATCGAGGACTTGCGGGGTCGAGCCCCACATCGGGCCCCCTGCTCAGGAGGGAGCCTGCTTCTCCCTCTCTCACTCCCCCTGCTTGTGTTCCCTCTCTCACTGTGTTTCTGTCAAATAAATAAAATCTTAAAAAACCAAAAAACCTTTCACATTGAGATGGGTCTCATAATCCCATTCCACGGGTGGGGGATTGGGGGTTAAGTAACCAGCCTGAAGTCTTCGCACCAGCTAGAGCCGAGCAAGGATTTGAACCCAGTTGCTCTTGGCTCTGCTGCTCTTCCTCTTCAGTAACACTGCCTGGCTTGAAGTTAAGCGTGACCATCAGGGTCCCACAGAACTCGTCTGACAGGCCTGGAGACTTTCCTGGCTAACACAGCCCTCCGGGGCCCCAAGCACTCTTTCCCAAGGGCTGGCTGCCCCATGAGACCTGGGCAGCTCCTCTTGGGTCCGCCCCCAAGCCTCACAGACACTATAGAGAGCTCTGGGCCCAGGCCCAAGCCCAGCAGGGCAGCCCTTGTCCAGCCCTGCGGTTTGTGATCTGGCCATTCATAACTGGCTCGGAGCAGGCACTTATCATTCTTCCACGACCACCCAGTCAGCCCCACGCTGCCTGGACGTGAAGCCGGGCGGCCCAGGCCAGCGGCTGCATAGCCTGACGCTTTGCCGCTCCCGCCTCTGTCTGCCACCCCGTCTGCAGCCGGCCCGGCCTGCCCAGCCCAGGGGATGCCGGAGCCCAGAAACAGCAGGGCCTGAGTGTCCCCCACAAGCCCCAGAGGGAGATTCACAAATCAAAGGGGTCTGAGAGGACAAAGCTGTCACATCAGCCCATCAGAGAGCCGGATCTCGAAATAACGCTGGGCCAGAAGTCTGTGAGCTGTGAGTCACCGCCCAGCCAGAGCAGCCCCAATGGGCACGGGCCGCAGTGGGGCTGACAACACCTTGGTGACCAAGCTGGCTGCTCCCGGCCAGACCTGGGAGGTGCGGGTCCATGGGGTAGCTCCGTGCTTCATATGGTGGGGGTACTAGGAGAAGACTTGGAGGCAGGAAATGGCCCCAGGGACGGCTCCTCTGACTCTCCCTGAGGGCTCAATCTGGCTCCCTCCAGCCCATCTGCTGCTGCCAGCCTCCATGTTGAGGCCCAGCCGTCGAGGAATTGCTCTAACCTGACTGTGGTCCTCGGCTGCTGGCCCACTTCTTCCTGGGCACTGAGGGGGAAGCATTAAGCAGCTTGTCCCATAGGAGGCCTGTGCTAACTTGCAGACCTAGGGCTCTGCTCAAGCGTCTGGTTCCCTCACTGTGCACTGGTCCTTCCTTCCTCCCCTCAATGCCTGGGGACCGGATGTGCAGGAAATTCTTGCTTGTGTCATCATTTCCCTCTCCTCCTAGTTTAAGCATTTCCCTGACATTGTTTTTCTCTATCATTACCCCATCTGAAACCTCCTTCCTTCCTTCCAGCATTCTTTACTTCTGCTGCCCTCAAAGTAATGAGTCGTGTGTCCATAAATATGAAATGGCCCTGGGTGACAAAACACAGGGTTCTAATTGTGTTTTTGTTACTAGCTCCTTTCTCCTACCTACGTTTCAATTCCTTATTGCTGGGATGACAAGGTGATCTCAGAGACACGTTCTGTTGTAAAGTTTCAGGGGGCCAAAAGATGGTCATCAGTGGACTGAACCTTAACTAGGAGAATATGTTTAATCTTTGGGAAGGGGGGTAACAAAGGGTTAATCTAAGGAAGGGTAAGAAATGCTCTTCCCCCTGTGAATCCACTAGCTGTTTGTTCTTCGGTGGTTTTCCGTAGCCCACCCCAGCTGGGGCTACACATTGTCAGAGCTGACTTTGGGCACCATGGTGATCAGGCAGAGGAGGCCAGGGCTCTGATTCCAGTGAGATTTCACTCACCATCAGGTCCCAGACAAGTGACCAGGACCTGCCTTGATCTTCTTCACCTATAGCCAGAGTCCACCTGTCCCCAGCCCAGATGTGAGCAGATGGGGGATGTGAATTACAGTGTTGCTTTCAGACTTGGCTGGCCCTTTCCATCCTTGTGTAGTTCCTCTCCCTACGGCTGACAGGGGCCATTCACATAATGTCATACAACTACCGAAGTGTACAATTCAATGGCGTTTCATGTATTCACAATGCTGTGCAACCATCTGCTCTTTCAGCTTCAAAAGTCTTTCATTACCCCATAAAACACCCCATATTCACTAGTAATCATTCTCCATTCCCCACTTCTCCCAGCCCCTGGTAACTTCTAATCACACACTTTCTGTCTCTGTGGATATTCTGGATAAGTCATAGCAATGGAAATATATAATCTATAACCTTTTGTGTCTGGTTTCTTTCACTTAGCAAAACATTTATGATGTTTATTCCCCTTGTATCAGGGATCAGTACTTCCTTTCCTTTTTATGGCTGAGTACTATTCCAGGGTATAAACCATTATTTGTTTATTCATTTATCCATTTAGAATACTTAGGTTGTTTCTATCATTTGGCTATTTGAATAATGTTGTTATAAACCTTCACATGTGGACAGATGTTTTCATTTCTCTTGAGTATGTGCCTGAGAATGGGACTGTTGGGTCACATGGTAATTCTCTGCTTAACTTCTTGAGGACCTGCCAAAGTGTTCTCCAACACAGCTGCACCATTTCACGTTCCATCAGCTGTGGATAAGAGTTTCCATTTCTCCGCATCCTTGCCAACACTCATTATCATCTGTCTGTTTATTGTAGTCATCCTAGTGGGTGTGAAGTGGTATCTCATTGCAGTTTTGATTTGCATTTCCCTAATGATTAATGATGACAAATATCTTTCATGTATTATTAGCTGTTTGCAGAGTCACCTTGGAAAAATGTTCACTCTGCTCCTTTGTCCATTTTTGTAAATTTTATTTATTTATTTGAGAGAGAGAGAAGAGTGAGAGAGAGCATGAGAAGAGAGAAGGTCAGAGGGAGAACCAGACTCACTGCAGAGCTGGGAGCCCGAAGTGGGACTCGATCCCGGGTCTCCAGGATCATGACCTGAGCAGAAGGCAGTCGCTTAACCAACTGAGCCACCCAGGTATCCTCCTTTGCCCATTTTTAATTTTTTTAAATTAGTACATTGGAGGAGTTCTTTATGTATTCTAGATACTAGACCTTTGTCAGATATATGATTTGTGAGATATATGATTTGTGAATATCTTCTCCCATATCATAAGGTGGACTTTTATATTCTTGATAATGTCCTCTGCTACACAAAAGTTTTAAACTTTTATAAGGCCCAATTAATCTAATTTTTTTGTTTGTGCTTTTGATGTCATTTCTAAGAATCCTTTGTTAAATCTAAGATTATGAAGTTTTTTTTTCTGTTTTTTTTTTCTAAGAATTTAATAGCTTTAGTTCTTGTATTTAGCGCATTGATTTATTTTGAATTAGTTTTTATATATTTATTTTTTAAGGTCAGTTCCAAATTCATTCTTTTGCATGTGGGTATCAGAATATTCCACTCAAATGGGTATTTGGAGGAGAAAGAGAGCTTGTAAACTATTTCTCTATCAGAGTTCTTATGCATTTTTTTTTATTTAGGTAAGCATAATTATTCACAAAAACTACATGTAAGACACCTCATTTTTCTTTTCTTTTCTTCTTTTTTCTTTTCTTTTCTCTTCTTTTCTTTTCTTTTTTCTTTTTTTTTTAGATTTTATTTATTTGGCACAGAGAAACACAGCCAGAGAGGGAACACAAGCAGGGGGAGTGAGAGAGGGAGAAGCAGGCTTCCCGCCGAGCAGGGAGCCCGATGTGGGACTCGATCCCAGGTCTCCGGGATCATGACCTGAGCCGAAGGCAGTTGCTTAACCAACTGAGCCACCCAGGCGCCCCTCATTTTTCTTTTCTTTTCTTTTTTTTTTGAAAGACAGAGTGTGCATGCACACAAACTTTTTTGTGGGTGGAGGGAGAGGGAGATAATTTCAAGCAGACTCTAAGCTCACTCCAGAGCCTTATGTGGGACTTGATCTCAAGACCCTGAGATCATGACCTGAGCCAAAATCAAGAGTTGGATGCTTAACTGACTGAGCAACTCATGTGTCCCACCACTTCAGATTTCTCCAAGTTCATGTTTGTTATGCAAATTAAATTAGACAATGTATGTAGCATAGAGCCAGAGTTGAGTGGGATTGAATAGTGGCAGTTACAGTCAGCTTAGGGAACATAAATTGTCAGCCTCATAAGCAAGAAAAAAAATGATGAGAATCCATCTTTTCAGGAGATCTTAGACTGCCTTGCTGTTTCTCTCTGTTTCATTCTGAAATAATGGCTGCTTCAAAGTCCTATGTCATGTGTCATCTCACTTTCACTCTCTGTGTGCTGGTGGCATCTCCCTTGCTGGATCATTTGGGTGGACCAGTTGATCCCCCAGAGATGGTCCTTGTCCTGGGAAGACAAGACTGCCACTCCGGAGCCTCCCCAGAGACCACAGTGCCTTGTGTCTGACTTCAGGCTCAGCCCGAGGCGTCTCCCCATTCGTGGAGGACTGGTTCTCAGCTGTTACCTCCGCACACGTGGGTGACCATCAGCAGGAGAGGTGCTGTCCTGAGAATATGATTTTCCATGGGTCCACATCCTAGGAACAGGATGCTGGATGAGTCTCCACCGAGCTGAGAGATTCTGACGTTGTTATCCTAGGCAGCACCATTGGGGGTGATGGCCCCCCACTCCTGACTCCAGTTTCTCACCAAGCAGTGGTAATGACTGACTGGTCCTGCACTTCCCACTTACCTTGTCATTGAGAGCCACGTGCTCTCACTTTCCCCATAACATCCTTGCTTATAGCGATCTCACCTGATCAAGCTGGAGTTGCAGCACTGAACACCCCAGACCACTGCTCCCTCTGCTTTCTCCCTACTCCTGGGCTTCTGCCTCCTTCATGCATTCCTCTCCCACTGGAGTCCATAAAGCAACTGCAGCTTTTCCCTTGCAGACATCTTTAGGTCTCAGTGTCCGGCTTTTCTATCCCCTGGCCACACCCAAGCCATGGGCTGAGCCAACTACCCCTTCTCAGAGCTGACATTACTCTCCATGCTGCTGGAGAAAATCGGACCACCAGTATGTGCCCACTAGAGCCCTCAGAACCCCGTTCTATGCCACAGTGACCTCCCATCTTCCTCTCGCTCTTATCTCTTATGTTGCAGCCCTGAACGAAGCCAGGGAGTCCTCCTTCCAGGGCACCCTCTAACACTTCCTGGGATACACACCTTCACTTTTGGGGGGCTCTTTTCTGCTCTTGTCATTTCCTTTATTTACCCTACTTGTGGGTTTCTGCTTCACTCTACCTTCTTACAAAGAGATCCAACTCTCCTTGCCCCCATTATTGCTTTCACTCTTTCTTTTTTCTGACCAAATTTCTTGTTTCCCAGCCTCATGCCCAAGCCTCTGTTCTGCTCACTGGCTTCCACTTCATTCCCCAGCAAGCCTGCTCTGCCGGTGTGCAGACTGCAGTTCCTCAAACTGAGTGAGCTCCTTGTTGAATCCAACCCAAGGGGCACCTCTCAGCCTTTGTGAAACCTCAGGAACGTTGGCACATGTGCATCATTTTCTGTCTCAGCTTCACCAGGACAGTTTATTTGTGCATCTCTCTGCCCTCCTGGTGTGCTCCTTCCCCATTTCCCTTGCAGGCTTTGCTCTCTGCTTAGATTTAACTTAGATGTCAGGTCTCCTCCAGACCCACCCTTGTGTGTCCCCTCTGCTTCACCTCTCCCCTCCTGGCATACCTTGTCCTCTCTGAGGTCTCCCGCCGTCTGGGAGGCACGCAGGTGGACGTTCCCTTCCTAGTGGTATTCGGGTCACAGCCTGCCCATTCTCTCTGCACCATGGTGGGACTGGGAGGGTCTGCTGCCTCTACCACGAGTGCCTTGAAGACACAGGCCTCTGGGGTCTGAGCAGAGGACCCTCTGGAGAACAGAGTTCTGGTGAGATCCTCCACCCTTGATACAGTGTGGCCCATGGGCAGCAGCGTGGACACCACCTGGGGACAGTGTGGGACACTGAGGGTCTCAGCCCTGGCCCTGGAGGCCTGAACCAATGTATGTGCTGGCAAGGCCTCTGGTGGATAGACCCTCACAGCAGAGTGGGAGGAGCTGCTGGGAACTCCACTGGGAAAAGCAGAGTCTCAGAGCTCAATTTCTTCAGATGCTTTGCCTCCAAAGAGAAGCCTGGTTTCCAAGAGAAATTTGATGGAAGGAGCCCTGTATTTTTTTTTCCTGATGGAATGGAAGGAAGCTTATGGTTAGTAAACAAAAGAGATTCTTGTTTGAAAAGAACTCTTGCCCCAGCGTTATGGGTTACCAATGGGAATCAGATTAAAGGGGAAAAATAGTAGCTTCATAGATGTGTGGCTGGACTGGAGGCAGGCAGATCACAGGCCTGAACTGTTCCCATCCATGATTTGAGGCCAGGCTTGGGCCTGATAACAATCTGGGGGAAGGAGAGGAGGAAGAACTTCTTTGAGGGGCTGGAGGCACCCCTAAATTCCAGCAAAGGACAGAGCCCTGCAGCGTGCTGCTTCCCCCCCAGCCCTCCTCACTCTGGCTCTCAGGGCAGATGCCCATCCCTTTTGCTCACACCCACGGGCCTGCAGAGCTCCAAAACATGGCTAAATATGACCAAAAGCAACGCTGGCTTTTGAGCCACCTCCTGAGGCCAAAAACAATGGTCCCTCCAGCTGCATATTAACAGGGTGGTTTGGGTTTAGCTGGTAACTCACCCCGTCGCCGCCCTGCCTCCATAATCAGCACCCCGAGCCAGGCAGACAAGGCCAAGACTGTTTGCGAGAAACAAGAGCCCCGCTGTGGGGCCAGCGTGCTCTGATTGCACGCTCCAAATAAAGATGATGGGGATGGAGAGGAAGTGAGCTTGCCGTAGCCCCAGGCTCTATGGTTTCAGGCTGATTTGAGAAGCCTGAAATAAAAAACTCCTGCCAGCATCTTGGAAAGCCCAGGATCTGGGCTCTAGAATAGTCCTGAAGACACAGTCCAAGGCCTTCACTGTGACCACCATCTTATGACCTTGTATGCACTGATCCCAGGTCAGTGGCCTTCTCCCCTTTCCTGCCGGGCACCTGTCATTCACCGTGAAGCTCAGATCTTATTGCTACTCTCAGAGAACCTTCCCATCCTCCCAGGGAAGGTGCCTCTGACATCTTCATAGCACCTTGGCCCACCAGCCCCAGGGCCACAACGGGAGGCTCTGAGCCAGATTGCTGGGCCTCCTTTAAGGCCGGCCTCGCTACTGCCCCGCGGCCAGGGCTGCAGTTACTTGGTGGCCTTGGCTGCTTTCTAGCCTCGTTACACTCCTCCTGGGGGAGGCTCCGTCACCACTGGGCAAGGCGGTGGTACCAGGGCATAGCTCTTCCTGCCCAGGGAGGTCTCCCTAATAGCAGCTGTCTGCTCTGGGACTCGCTGGGCCTGGCAGAGACTGCGTCACATCTGTACTACAGCCTGACTGCTCCCTGCCCAATCCTGTGCCCCTGCTTCCTTCACAAGTGGGGCTCCCCAGCCAAGCTTATGCTCTTAAATCTGCCTCAGAGCTGCTTCCCAGAGAACCCAGCTGGGCCAGTCTGGCAGGCCTGGGGCTTCAGAGGGCCTCAGAGAAGATGAGGTGGGAGGATGCTTGGGTGGATGGATGGATGGATGGTTGGATGGATGTGGATCTGAGCACAGCCTGTCCTCCCCAGCTTCCCACGGGCCCAGGGAAAGTTCTGGGTCTCAGTCCTTACTTTGGAGAAGACCTGACAGCCTGGAGGACCCTAGCAGCTGCTTGCTTTTGGGGGTGCAGCTGCTGAGCCCGGCCAGGAAGGTAACAAAGCAGATGCAGGGAGGCCAGCAGGAAAGCTGGCAAGGGGGATGTGGCCAGGCCAGAGCAAGTGGAACTGCAGCACTCCCCACAGACGGGGTTCCATTTCCTGGAAGAGCAGCAAGGAGCAAGCTGGCCCAGGACCTCCTTTCCCGCATCAGCTGCCTGAGGCACACATTGCCTGAAGACACGGTTGCAGGACACCCAGGGCTGTATCCTCAGCAGGAGAAGACATCTGAGGGGTGAACGTGTATGATAGTGTATGTGTGTGTGTGTGTGTGTGTGTGTGTGTGTGTGTGTGTGTGTACATGTGCCTGTATGGAGGCAGGGGGCGGGCAGGAGGTAGTGGAGAAGCCTGGGCCTCCGAGGCCTGGGGAGCGGGCTTGGAAGGTGGCAGTATGGATTAACTCTGGGCCTTAGCCCCAAGCCTTCCCCCAACAGGCTGTGAGTTTGGCAGGCACCCGGCAGGCCCCGTCTCTGTGAGAAGATTGAATGTCATACGGCCCTGTGCACCACTGGGTGCGGCAGAAGAGAGGGCTGGAGAAGGTCCTGACCCATGGCTGTCTCCCTGCCTGTCCTCCAGGGCCGAAGACACCACACTGGGGAGGCTTGTCTTTGTACCTGCGAGGCTTCCCTTTTTGGGGGGGCAAAATGCTGGGGAGGGGTGTAGCTTTAGGACATCAACGGGCCTTGCCAAGGCTGCCTTAGCCTTCTATGGTGGACCCACATGCCCAACCCTGAGCTGCCAGCCCCATGTCAGGTCACCGTGGCAGTGGTGTCCCCTTGGTCATAGGTCTGCTCACAACAGAGTCTTTGTCAATTACACGTCTGTGTCTTTCAGCTGAAGCTCCCTCGTTTCTCTCTCCCCTCGCCGGGCACAGCCTGGCACACAGCATAAGCTCACCTGATGGAGCCTGGGGGCAGAGTCAGACCCAGTGGGACAGGAGAGAATGCCAGGAGTTAAGGCTCCGTGTTGAAGCCTGGTTTACTGCACACAGAAGGAGCTGTCTGATTGTTTTACTTTATTCCCAGGGCTTAAACCTCAGAAAGTCGGTGCTGGGATTGTCTCCTTCTCCTATGAGGAGACTGAGGTGCAGAAGAGTGAGGAAACTTGCTGGGAGTCACACAGCTGGGGGTCAGGACCTAGAAGGGGAGGGGAGGGCTCCCAGCAGGCTCATGCCTGCCTTCAGCTGCCCCTCCGAGAGCTGTTTGTGCCCTTGCCCCGGCCAGCCTGCGCTGTGCCAGATTATCTCCGAGGCCCAAGAAGCCTGGTAAAGATGAGAAAGAGCCCTTCGGTCTGGGGCATCTGTTTCCAAGGATGCATCCACACTCTGTAGACCGCAGCCTGACCTCCCTCCAGACAAAGCTCGAGATTCCAAGTGCTGCTTGCTGGATGTGCGTTTTTGGGTCTGTGTTGTGCTCCGAGGCCCCATCTACCTAGTTGTCCCAAGGAGCCTGGGGCTGGAGACACTTTGACATGGTGGGGGACGCGAGGCCTGGGCCTCAGTATAGAAGTCCACTCCGTGCGTTCCAGCAGCTCAGGCTCCTTCCTGGGGGACCCACGTCCTAGAGTCAGCTTGTGTCTGTGCCAACATGGTGCCGTCACCCCTGCCCTGTCTTACTGGGTCCTGTAGCTCTGGGAGCGCCCTCTCACAGATGACACAATGGGCTATGAGATTGGGTGAGTCTTTAAAGAGAGAATCAAGCAGGACAGCAGCTGGGATTTGGACCCAGCTCACAAACAGACATGATTTTACCGTGTGTCTGAGCCTCCATGGTGAGTTACTTGGGGGCCAAAAAGCAATCTAGATCACATTCACCTGGATGAGAGAAGTCCGTGGTACGTGGAGGGGCATCCGAGGAGCCCTAAACCCCACATGCAGGAGGGGCCATGACCCCGCTCCCTGTCCTACATGTTCCAGGACCACATCCGTATGCACAGAAATGGGGGGCAAGGGGAGCCCCATCATTCAGGCTGGGAAGTAGACAAATGGCAAGCAGCAAAGGGATCACTGGCAAAGAGATTTGGGGTCCACATGGCGCTCTAGGTTTTTATGTAGACACCCTTGCAAGATGTAGCTGCCGTCCTGCTGGCCTGGATTCTGCACTTGGCCTCCCTGAGTCTCGGCTTCTTCCCCTGTAAATGGGGAATCATCACATCCTTCACAGGGTGGCAGGGCGGTTGTGAGGCAGGGTAAACAAGCCGAAGAGCCACAAACATATGAACCATTAGGATAATGAGCAGATGAGAAAAGCATGGGGGTGGCATTCAAGTGTGCAAAGTGAGTGTTGGTCTTCAGAGCAGTGATTTCCAAATTTCTGGCCAGGTGCCTCACCCGCGCCCTACCTGTGCCCGGTGTCAGCCCTGAGAGACGGGCTTGGCTTCCATGATGCACTGGTGAGATGCCATCGGGTCTTGTATTGAGCTGATCAGCAGCCCTAAGCCAGGCTGTGAAACCAACATGGTGCCTTGCCTTGGCCATGGCCTTATATGTGGGCCTGGTCCAGGGGGCTCCCCAGGGGCTCCAGAGAGGAGGTTGGCTATGCTAGGCAGAGGGGCCCATCCATCAATTTTCATCCCTATTAGTGACAACAGGGTGTTATTGGCTCTACTCAAGAGGACACAGATGACACAGCCCAGTCCCTGGAGGCCTATAAGTTAACAGAGGCCTGCTTGTCTTGCCTACTGTTGGTTGAGATTTCCCTGAGTCCCAGGAGGCTCCTCCTGGTTTCCTGTTCCTTCTCTGGGGCCTAGTAGGCCCCTTCTTTCTGTACTTGGGGCAAAGGAACTGGAAGAGCTCACTTTCTACTCCTGCTCAGAGCCTCTAGCTAGGCCTGGGTTGAAGACTTCCCCTTGTGTCTGTATTTGCCCCTCCCCGCCATGATTTTGGCAGTCCTGACGCTCACAGGTGGCCAGCCCTCGTCAGAGAGGCTGCCATGTTGGGTCACATAGGCTGAGGAGCAAGTGGCAGGCAGTTTCTCTGACTTATTTTGGGGGGTCAGGAAGCCCAGGCTGTCCTCATGCAGGAGAAGCAGCAAAGGGCTAGAGAACCACAGAGTAATGACAGATGGAACTTACTGCCCCCCAGTTACAGTGGGGAGAAATGGAGCTCAGAAATACAGAATGTGGGCTTTGACGGGACAGGACCTGGATTCAAATTCACATTCGGACTTTTCAGCTTCATAACTGGCCTTCCTAGGCTCCAGCTGGGTTAAATGTCTGTCTCCCAGGCCTCGGTATGGGTATCCTGTGTGGTAAGAGAGATAAAGCCTTTACTAAAAGGTCTGAAACTTGCATGTAAGGTCATGGGGAGACCATGGGATTATTACTGGTGTCATGGCGTGCATTGTGTATATGGTTCATCTCTGTCCTTATGATGGAGGGTGAGGTATCAGGATACCCATTTGACAGATGGGGTAAGCTAAGGAAAAGAAAACTATAGATGTTTTAGGTGTTATTTGACCCAAATCATACTGTTAGTAAGAGACAGAGCCAGGTTCGGAACCCTGTGTTATTTAAGCCAAGGTCTGAGCTGCTCTTCACTATGTTTTACATTATCTCAAGGGGTCGTGTCTTTCTGTACTTGATACTCAGGATGCTAGGAGAATTGTGTTTCTCCAGGGTGAGACTTAAGAGTGACAAGCTTATTTTGGTATGAACCCAGACTTCATTAAACATTTGAGAGAGATGAGGAGGAATTGCCTTATTCTACCCCTCATGCCTCCTGCACCTCTATCCCCAAATCAAGGTAGCCTCTAACAAAGATATATATATAAAATACTAATAGTATTTTATATATATTTTTATATATATATATATAAAATACTATTATGATACCACAGAAATAACAAGCCAGGTCTAGGGAAAAATAAATAAAAGTAGAAAGTAGAGAAGCAAGGCGAGGTAATACCACATATCTATCAACTGTGAGGACCAGCCCAGGTGCTGTAATTGACTGAGCTTTGAATTTGACTCTGAGCTTTGGCAGCAGAAGAGAACTTTATTGATTATGCCACTCTCATGGTCACAAAGAGAGGCCCACCAGTTGCTCAGGAAACCCGAAGTTTCCACAGTAGAGCTTGGCAATGCTCTTCTTGTGTGGCACTTACATAGGGTCTTCTAGAACTTTCCAACCACAAATACAGCAATAGGCCTCCCTTGGCCACCCCAGAAGCATTTCTTCCATGGAAGCTGAGGCCTCAGCTGCTTGAGCTTCCTGTAGTGTTGCAAAGGGACAGGCCTGCACCTCTGCTGTAGAATACACCCCAACAGTTGGTCACCTGTGGCCAAACCTGGCATGGACTGGGGGAGTCATCTAGTGGGGAATATCCATCAGAAAAGCTGTTTGGCTTTTAGGCAATGACTGTGTATGTCCCAGAGGATCCCACTTTCCAGAGACAGTCTGGTTTCATGGACATCCACAGCAACACCCACACAGAACCATCAGGGGATTCTGATGTTGAACTTGGCTTCAAAAGGCTGAGAGGTGGGCTTTGGGGTATGTGGGGCCAGTGGTTGGGAAGGTGATGTTGCTGATGAGCTAATTCATATGCCCCCTTGTTTCACCCTGGCACCTCAAAGGGAAGTCCAAACATTTTCTCAGCAATATGCACTTAGCTGTGTGCCAGGGAGTGGTTCCACTTGACCTTTCTTGGGGCTGATGCCACAGAAATAATCCTCTGAAATGCAAGCCTGTTGATTTCAGACTCCAGAAGGTGTTCCAGGTCAAATGTCCTGCTCCTGCCCATCCCTAGACGGACCTCCAGTATTCCAAGAGAGAGAATGAGGGGCTGCCTGGGCTCTCTACTTAAAGAATTCTCCAAATTTCACTCTCAAAATAGAAGTGTGAGCAAGGAGGGCAGGAAATAATTCCTGAGAATAATTCCTGTGTTTCAGTAGGGTGACAAGCTATCCCAGTTTCCCTGAGATGGATGGGTTTCCTGGGACACTGAAGCTGGGACCACCCAGGCTCCATCACTCCTCCAGCATTCCTGCCAGGCCGAAAAGTGTCACTGCACATTGTAGAGGAGAAAACAGGGGTTTGAATCGGCCATCTGACCCACCTGGTGTCTCCAAGGTCATGGTCTTTCCACTAGTGCATGTCGTCAATCTGAGGGATTGGGGAGACATTCAAATCCTGCGAAGAAGATGACTCTAAGTTCCCTGGGAACTCCCAGCTTTCCGGGGTTGTTCCTGTTTATTCCGGGAGGATATTCTTTTCCTTGACTCCATGTTTCTTCAGAGAGGGAACCACGCCCCCTTCCCCACAAGTAACACTCAGGCTCCCATTCTTCTCCCCAGAGCTCAGAGTGGGAGTGGCCAGTCTGTGCTGACTCTCCTCCCTGCAGAGAATTGGTGTTCTGTGCACTCTTGGCCATGTGAGATTGGGGGAGGAGAAATGTCTAGGGGCAGGACCATTTTGCTGCATAACTAAGGCCACCTTCTTTAATCAGCTTTGCCAGTAATAGATGGGTTTTTTTTGTTTTTAAGATTTTACTTATTTGACAGAAACACAGCTAGAGAGGGAACACAAGCAAGGGGAGTGAGAGAGGGAGAAGCAGGCTTCCCACCGAGCAGAGAGCTCCATGCGGGGCTTGACCCCAGGACTCCAGGATCATGACCTGAGCCGAAGGCAGACACTTAACGACTGAGCCACCCAGGCACCTCAGAGGTGGTATTTTGACATCCTTTGGTGTGACTCCTATGTTTATATCCCAATGGATGTGTGACAGAAGTACTATATTTTGAACCCCCAACACTAAAGGTTTTGTTTTGTTTTTCATCTATCTTGAGATTTGTATGTGCAGACCTTTGCAGCTTGCCCCAGGGGTCCCATGGAGACCATAACCTCTTTCCTTAGAAGAGAGGAACCCAGTGCAGGAGCTGGTGTGGGTCCTCTGGGAAGCCCAGGAAAATGGACTCCAAACCAGAGCATTGGAGCCAAATCCTCCTGCTGGTCTCAGAAATAGGAAGGAATTGAAATTGCTCAAGAATGCAAAGGCTTTAGAAACTTCCTCTGCAGAAATGCCATGTGTGGCTGCGGGAGACCGCTGTATCTTTCCAAGAAAAGCCTGCCTTTCTTGTCTCTGGCTGGAGCCAGAAAAAATTCTGCCCTCCTTCCCCTTCCCTTCTCCTTCCTCCCCTGGAGGATCCTGAAATCAAAGAGGACCTCACCTCTGGCTTGCCTTTATCCTGATTGGTAGCCCAGGGTGCCCAGCTTTGCATTTTCTATTTTCAGAGGGTTTAGGTTAATCTGGAAGTCCTGCTAGAGACCACCCACCTCCCTTAAACAAATAGCTCACCTTTCAGCCCAGAGCCAACTGCCTGGGATGTTTGATAGGCTTGGTGGCTTATTAGCCCTAACATCTGTGCTACTTTCACAGACTTCAGAGCCAAAAAGCTGGGTCAGTAGACTCATTTCCTCTGAAAGCCGTTTCTTTGGCTGGGCTCTCCTGGAGAGTGAAGGTCAAAGCTGTGGAGACATGCAGAGTGATAAGCACCACAGACTCTTGGTTGGAGGATGGACATGAAGAACTAGGAATGCTCCAGACCACAGAACCACACGTGGAATTCCTCACTCTTCTCTCCTCCAAGATGCTCCTGGGGCAGGGATATGGGGGTGAGAGTCAGAAGGAGCTCAGAGATTGCTTTCAAGTCTTCAGGGGCTTCTCTTGGCTGGCCTCTAAAGAGGAAGTCACTACCTCAGGCTAGCGATGGTATGAATGTGGCATGCTGGATCCTTCTGAAGTCACTTATATGTGCATGTCACTCTGTCATCTCACCTTTGCCCCTGCAGGGAAGCTGTGGAAAGAGACTTAAATGGAGAAAGCCCCTGGGCTTATCAGGCAGGGCAACCAGGGATCCCAGATGCCTATAGGCCTATGAGGAGCTGTTTCAATTATATATTCCACTTGCAAATACAGTGGCTTACTTTATTATCTCTCCTGGTTCTGTTCGGGGTTGAATGGGCTCTGCTGGGTGGTTCTTATTTGCGGTGTCTCATGCTGTTGCAGTCAGATGGTGGCTGTTCTGGAGTGTCTGAGGGCTTAGCTAAAAGGGACACCAGGATGACCCAGTGACATGGCCAGCTGTCATTTCCGTGGGCTGGGAGCACAGCTAGGATTGTCACCCGTGCACATGGCCTCTCCATGTGGCATCAAAGTGAGCAGCTAAGAGGGCATCCCCAGAGCAAGCATTCCAAGATGCCCAGCTGGAAGCTACAGGGTATCTTCGAGCATCATCTCAGAAGTCCTTGAGTATTACCTCTACACATGGTACTGCTTGGGCAAGTCTGAGGCCTACCTGTTCTCAAGAAAGGGGATTAGACTTCATCTCTAGACATGAGGAGGCACATGTGCCCATAGGCGAGCAAGGGCAAGATGGTGGCCATCTGGAATCTCTCTGCTTCTGGCCTTGCCAGGTAGGACATGGGAGGCTGGTATGAGGTCCTGTCTAATGCCATTGGCTACAGTGATAATGGTGAAGTACTGTCATGTATGTACTTTACAAAGCATTTTTCACAACTACATGATTTGCCAACGAGTAAGCAAGAGGTCAGAAAGAGGATTTTCTTGGATATACCCATGTTGAAGAGGAAGAGATAAGCTCAAAGCAGCTGAGGGACTTTCCTCGCATGACATGACTCTTTGGCTGTTGACCCAAGTTCAAAGCTCACTCAACCTAGGAGATGCCCTCACTGGATTCAGGCTCCTCTTGTCCCAGCCTTCCCCCACTGTCAAGCCCTGGTGGCTGATTTCTATGCCTCCTTGGCAACAGGGTCACTCCTGGGTTCTGACCTGGCTCTCTTACTCCATACTGAATACCTGGCTAGCTGGCTTTCCTTCTCTATGGCTCAGTTTTTCCATTCTTAGGGAGGGACTGGAGTTAGGACTGGGAAGCAAGGAAAGGAGTCAGAGAGAGCAAAACCTCCCTGGGTGGTGTAGACCGGCTCTGAGAATTGCCAAGGGACAGAAAGGCTGCCATTTCCAGCTGGCCCCACTGCTCCCTTCCGGGCTGTCAGAGCATTGCTCCTTTCTATGCTGCAGGTCCAAAAGGAGCACAGATCAAGGGCTAACTGCTGGTCAGATCCCCAGGCCAGGGCAAGCTCTGAATGTTCAGTTGCCTGCACAGCCAGCAAACTGTATCAGTTGTTAGGCAGTTGAATTATGAAAAACAATACTGTCAAAATGCACTTAAATCATTGAGAGGTGTGTGTGTGTGTGTTTAATGAGTTGGTCAATATTTTAAAACAGATTGCATTCATAGACTATTTGCCTTCATCACTGCTGCTCAAACCACTACCCAACTCCCTCCAGGTCTTAACCAGCTGGGGTTGGCCTTGGCTAGCAGTGGAGCAAATGCAGGTGAAGGCCATCAATAACATGGACTGGAGGTCACTGCTGGTGGAGTGTCCGCAGTATTGATGGATGATCCCTCAGTGTCACATACTCCTAGTACTTTCTGGGACCTCTGGCCTTGAAACTCCAGAGAACATGATGGTCACACCTGTGAGGAGCTACACCATACCCATGCCCCTGGGGGCGGGCAGGAAGTGCTTCATCTGTGGAGTAAGTTAATGTGTTTCCCAAAAGGGCCGGGCATGGGGTAAAAATAGAATTTTCACCCCAAGAAGCAAACCCTGGTACAGGACGAGGAGGAGAACCCTGACAGCATCCAGAGAATAAATCTCTGAAGTATGACTTTCCTCCCCCAGAAATGCAGCCCAGGAAGTGCCATCACCCCACCACTCCCACCACCATCACGTTGCCAGTTCCAACGCTCAGCTGCAGCCTTGGCCCAACACCAACAGTAATTAAATGTAAAATACCTTTGCACATTTGTGTAAATGCACAAGCCCAAATCAATAGGCATGGAGAGCCAGGGCGTGTGGCATGTTCCAGTCTCGCCTGGAGGATTCTGTTGGGCACCAACCTCTTTCCTTGCCCGATCTGGACCAGATTTCCTCAGTAAGGTCTCTCTGTGCCTGGGACCGGCATCAGTGGGGCATTTCCCAGCTCTAGGGTGAAGAATTGGCGACTCAGCCAGGTGACGAGGACAGGGTCCTAGCTGTTGCCCAGATGCTGGCATGCTGCCAGCACACTTAGGCGCCAGAAGCAGGCAAACCCGGTAGGCTCTGTGGACTCTGGAGATTCAGGTCAAGAGGGAAATGTGGAGAGGGCTGGTTTCCATGGTGCTCCACATCCAGGGAAGCTTCTGAAGCCACAGGGGTGGGGGGTGACAGCTCCACTCTTGTCCAGATCCCGGGGAATGGTCTGAGGGTCTGCAGAAAGAGAGACCCTCACATGGTTCCTTAGGGTAACATTCCAGTTATGTGTTTCTGTATAATAAAGCACCCCAAAACTTAGAGACAAACATGTTGTCATGCTCTTTCCTGATTCTGTGGGTTGACTGGGAGTAACTGGGTGATTTCTCTCTGGTTCACACATATCACCTGGCGCAAGAGCCAGCTGAGGACTTTCTTAGGCTGGACAGCCAAGATGGCCTTTCCACTCTTGGGCCTGGTGCTTTGGCTGGGATGGCTAGGACATCTTGGAGCTGGCTGGGAATCTTTCCCTACACATGGTCTCTTCATGTGGCAATGGGCATCCTCTTATCACGGTAGCTTCAGGATAGTTGGGCTTCTTACATAATATCAGCTCCCTCCCCAGAGCAAGCGTTTCAAGAATCCAATGCAGGAACTTCAAGGTTTCTCATCACCTAGTGTGGGAAGTGCCCCTCTGTCACCTCCATGCATTTCATTGACTATATTGGGCTAACCCAGATTCCATGAGGGAGTGGATTAGAAGAAGACATGAATATTAAGAGGCATGATTTACTTGGGGGAAATCTTTGGAGACCAAGCTATCACAGGAAGAAAAAGAGGAACTAAGATTGGGAAGGTCTGAAAAACATTTCTTCTTACACTCACCACAGAGCCAAAATGGTCAATGAGTGTGTCACCTGATTCACCACCTCTGACTGACAGGTGGGACTTCTGGAATCCTCAGGGTTCTGGAACAATTGTCTGGGCAGACTCCCTGGTCCTTGGATCAGACCACTATCACTATATCCTGAAATGCTCCTCAAACAACCTTTTCCCTTGTTTCCATGTGTCTAGCTATTCTGTTTCTAAAAAACTTAGTATTGGTCCTTGGCTCTTTATCTTTTGTGGCATTTTTCTCTTCAATTGCTTTCATTGTCCCTAGTCTCTCATCTGTCTTTTCAATCTATGGGACCTGATGTTGCCAAGATAATTGTCATCAGATGCATTCTTAGACTCATATTCTCATATTTATATGAAATACAATTCATATAACCATAAAATTCACTCTTTTAAAGCTTACAATTTGGTGGCTCTTAGTATATTCACAAAGTTGTGTAACCATTACTCCTATCTAATTCCAGAGTATTTTCATCATATCCCCCCCAAATCCCATATCCATCAGTATTTCCTTTCCATTATTCCCTCACCATAGCTATTGCTCATCACTAATGTCTTTATGTTTCTGCAGACTTACCTATTCTGGACATTTCCTAGAAATGGAATCAACACATGGCCTTTTGGGACTGGCTTCTCTCACTCAGTATGTTTTCAGGGTTCATTCATGTTGTAACGTGTATCACTACACCATTCCCTTTTTATGGTGGAATTGTAATCCATTGTATTGATATACCACATTTTTTTTGCCAATTCTGTCATTAATGCATACTTAGATTGTTTCCACTTTTTAGCTGTTATGACCAGGCATGTACAAGTATCTGGGTGGATCTATGTTTTCATTTCTCTTGAGTATATACCTAGATGCAGAGTTGCTGGGTCAGTTGGTGATTCTATCTTTAACTCTTCAAGGAACTGCAAGTCCATTTTCCAAAAATGGCTGCACCATTGTACATTCCCAGCAGCAAAGTATGAGAGACCAACTACTCACTGACACTTGCTATTTTTCTGTCTTTTTGATTTTAGAATCCCTGAGGGTGTGAAGCTGTGTCTGTGTGGTATTTTTTGCATTTAAGAATGGGACATGAAAAGAGAGATGTACAATTGTCCAAATATGAATGACTCCGTGACTATGAGGGCAGCTGCCTTCCAAATGCTCAATAGGGAGCATTCTGGCCAGTATGTGTCATCAGGTCTAAAGGGTCCTTGATGGCACAGACTGAGCACAAGAGCCCAGAATCAGGTCTCACAGACTCCTTTCCAATCCTGCAGTATTGACTCTCTTCAAGAAAGCCAGAGTCCCAATCTCTTTTTACAGAACCAACTGACAAGCATTCTTATCACTGTAGACAGGACCTAGCCCACTTAGATCTTGACATTTTGTATAGCAGGGGCCTCACCTATGCATTTGAGCCAAATAAAACATAACAAAACAAAACCAAAAACAAACAAAAACCAAGGCAAGATGCCATGTGAACAGGTAGATGTTGTAGGACCAGCAAAGTAAGCACACTGACCCTGAGGGAAGCGTTCTGGGTCAGCTGGGCTCCTCTCTGGCCAGCTCTACAGGTAAGCAAATAGGATGGTGGATCTTTAAACTCCCTTCCACCTTTATTGCATTTGAAAGAAGAAAATCAATATTCCTTGCCTGTGTTAGTTTTCGAGGATGGCCATAACAAAGTACCACACACAGAGGGGCTTAAAACAATGGAAATTTGTCCTTTCACACTTCTGGAGACCAGAAGCCCCAAAATCAAAGCTCCCTCGGGGTTGTGCTCTTTCTTCTGGCTTCTGGCGGTTCCAGGAGTCCTTGGTGTTTCTTGGCTACACTTGGCTCACAACTGCCAGTGTACATTGCAGTCTCTGCCTCCGTTGTCATGTGGTGTGGCTTTCTGCTTTCTGTGTGTGTCTTTACATGGCATTCGCTCTGTGTGCATCTGTTCCTGTGTGCTTCCCTGCTTGTAGGAGTACTGGTCATATTGGATTAAGGGCCCACCTTACTCCAGTATAATCTCAGTTTAGCTTATATCTTAATTACATTTGCAAAGACTCTATTTCCAAAAAAGTTCATGTTCACAGGGTCTGAGAATTAGGACTTCAATATACCTTTTTAGAAGACATGGTTCAACCCACAATACTGCTCGTGGTCCGATTTTTCTTGCCGTATTTTTTATATTGCTTCTGGGTCCATCACAAATGCCTTTTTGCCCACTATTCCCCGACCCTCATCATAATTCCATAGTTGGGTTCCTTCAAACTCCCACCATCGTGGTGTCTTTCTCAAAGCCCTAAATAACAAAGAACCATGACTTGGCCACCATCTTATACCTTGCACGACGTCAGACCTTTCCACGAAGTTCAGCAACATGGACCGTCTTTGGATGGTCTTTTATTATCTCCAGTTGCAGAAAGCTTGCCTGTCCTTCCTTGTGCTGACTCTGGCTTTTCTGCAGGTGGAGAAATGTAGAGCTTCCTGTAGAAAACCGGGCTCCTGGTTCCGTGATTTGCACTGAACAGAGTGTTCCCCAAACCACCGGCAGCATCAGCATGCCTGAGACCTTGTTAATAATGTAGTTTCTCAGCCCCACCCCAAAACAACTAGCCCAGAAACTGAGGGGGGCTCAGCGTTCTGTGTCCTAACAAGTCTTCCAGGTGATTTGGGAGCACACTAAACTTTGAGAGCCATTGGCATAGAGAAGCGCTTTAAATTTCTTAGAGAGGTTGATAAACCAGGAGACAAGGAATAAAATGCAAAAGGCAGAGAGTCTGCAAGTGATGAATGCTAACTAGCTCTCTGGTCACTGGAGTATGGCAGGTCCAGCATGAGCTGGCCTGGCAGGAGCTGTTTGCGGGGACTTCCAGGCCCTGGGGGCACGGGAAAAGGAATCCTTCAAAGAGCTGTGGAATTGGTGACCTGGCTCCAGTCATGTTGCCACAATGACACAGCTCATCCTCTCTACTTGGGGGAGGATCTGAGCTGAAGGATGGGATGCCTCTATTTTCCTTGCTCTGAATCTCAAGTGTAAGTGCTGAGGTCTGGAGTATTGAAATAATTACAAAGGGTAGCAACCCCCAGACTTGCCCTACAGAGACAAAAAGGAAACCCCTGAAAAAGCCTTATTCGGGAGGCTTTGGTGGTTGTTGTTTTTTTTGTTTTGTTTTTGTTTTTACCTGCAACAGCAATGTAAGTTCTCCAGCAGAGTTTATTCTTTTACTGCTACTCAGACCATCAAAATCCCTCAGTGTAGGGCAGTTACTCTTTAATCTCCCCAGGCTCACTTTCCTTCTGTCACCAACTGCTGCCACCTTGGCACCCCAATCAGAATAGCAGGACATGCTTGTTCTGCTCATGGAAGCTGTGTGTGTCTGAGCGTGTGCGGGAGGGGACAGTGTCACAGCAGGGACAAAGTAGTGACCACAATAATTGACCATCAGTTCCACTTAGCAACTGAAATATAATTAACCTTTTCTCAGAAGAGACAATTAAAAAAAACACCCTCTTTTTATTATAAATAATCCTCATTATAGGCAACTTAAAAAATACAGAAAATTTTAAAATAGTCTTTTGTTAGTGCCATAACTAATATTTTAAAAAAACTTTCTTTCCCTTTTTTGATGCAACCTCTTATTTTTACACAGTTGCTGCTGAAATGAATGTAAGTTTCTATCTTGCAAGTTTCACTTTTATAGCATTAGGTTCTTTGATCTCTTCATAGATTTCATTTTAATGGTCTAACAATATTCCATGATGTGTGTGTCAGTTTGGGGGCATAAGGCCATTTCTATGGGGTTGTAGGAGGAGTTTGGCTTCTGTTCCCAGCTGTTATGAATAATAGCTCCATATATACTCTTGAGCATAAAGCCTTTGTTATCTAGAATGTTTTTTTAAATTCCTACAAGTGGAAACAGTGAGTTGAATATACACCTGGAATTGACGCAGAATGCCAAATTGTTTCTACAAAGGGTCATGCCTGTTTACACATTCACCCACAGGGCAGGGGAGACCCACTTCATTAAAGATCACCCATCCTTTGAGTATTTCTCCAGAGAGAAAGCATTCTTCAAGGGACTCTGGCTTTTTGTTTCTTTGATAGCTAATGAGGCTAAACCTGCCCCTTCTTGTCCATTTGTATGTTTTGCAATGATGTAATTTTCCGTTTCTGTCTTAGGGAACGGGTCTGTGGCGACAAACCCTAATCCAGTTTTATTCTGCTCAGCTTTTCAATGGTCAGGTCGGGAGTCAGCTCTCCGTTCCTCCCTCTGGGGTCAGCTTTCAGAGCACCCTGGAAGACTCCTCTGTTCAGATCTGTTAATGAACTAAATGCAGCCTCCGTTGCAGCAGGGAGGGATACCTCGCTCTCCATGCACCAGCAGTGCCCTTGCCTTGTCTGCACTCAGTGTTGAGACAGTATGTGTCCTCATCCCTCTGGTAGTTGATGAGACTTACTTGGAGCTGTTATTTCCATCTTGGCATGTTGGCTTCTGGGTCTAGAACTGTAGCTGCTTTAAGCTACAGAAGTCCCTCCAACCCTCTTCCATGAAGTCTTTCTGAGCTTCGGGAATCTCCAGTGCCTTCTCTAGAGCACCCCCACCCCCATCCTGAGCACATGGCTGCTCAGTTAATCCAGCTGGCAAGCCTGTCGGTCCCAGAGAGCTCAGTAAACTGAGATGATCACATTTATCAGTTAGTTAAAGGCTTCATTTATAGCCCCTGCCCTGAGGCATGCACAGAGGGACGTTTTCTTGGGCAAACTTAATTATTGCATCAGAAGAAAAAACATGTTCTCATGTTAGTCTTGGGGAGGTAGAAGAGTCAGCAAGGCTTCCTGTAATTTTCATTACCAGTAATGACATTTTCCACAATCCTGAATTCATCGAGTTATTTTTATTCTTCTTACATTCCTTCTCTAAATGGCAGCAGAATCGATCAAGGGCAGGCTTGACAGCAGTTTCTATAAATTCAAGGAACTGTCAGAAATTCTGAAAGGTCACCTAATCCATGCCCCAACCCTCTGGCAGCAGAGCCATGGCTAGGTCTTCGTGGCTGGAAACCTCACTGATGGGTCAAGATTTCCAGAGAAATGACTTCTGCTGTCTCCCATAGAAAGAGCCATTCTATGGTCTAGAAACTCCCAGTCAAGGAGGCCTCCTGAGGTCTGACAGCTGCCCTTTAGAAGAGCAGCTGCAATGGAAGGATGCCTTTCATGTCACAGGGCTGTCAGTCTGGGTTGGATACTGAAACCATCTGGGAAGCTTTAGATCCTAACACCCGTGGCAGCCCACATCAATTAAATCCACCTGGGATGGAGCCAGATGGGAAGCCAGAGCTGAGACCCATGGCTCTGTTTCTACCAGTCTGTCAAATGCCTTACATGGAAAGGACACTAAAGGAAGAAAGGACTTCAAAGGTCCATTGGTCTCACCCTGTCTGATATTAGAATTACCCAGAATGGCTAAATAACCTGTCAATGTTGTGGCTTCTCACGGTTTCTGACTGAATTGGCCCGGGGCTTGGCTACTTTTTGAAAGCTCCCAGGGCTCTCTGTCCACAGCTGAGAGTCCCCCAATTGATCCTTTGTGAGAACTAGGGGGAGCTCCAAAGAATATCCGTATGTGCTTGAGAACCATTTTGCAAGGGGCTTACAGATGCCTGTGACTCACCTGGGCCCAGAATTCAGTGACAACAGCACATGGGAAATCCTGGGTTCTGTTGTCAACTAATAGCTCTTCCAGAACCAAGCTATCACTCCAATGTGGATTACTCAGAAAGATGCTGTCTCACTGCCTGGGATGCTAGCCTGAGATAAGACCCCCGGAAGACAGCCGCATCCTGATTCCTGTAATCTATGAATATTAATTTATATGAAAAAACAGGGTCCTTTTGGATGTGTTTAGGTTAAGGATTTTGAGTTGAAGAGATGGTCCTGGATTTTCCCCACGGGCTCTAAGTGCCAACACGAGTGTCTGCAAAATGGAGACAAGGAGAGATTTTATGCAGATTGAGGAGAAGGTGATGGGATGACAGTGAAGAAAGATATTTGAAGCTGATGGCCTTGTGGATTGGGGTGGCATGGCCACACACCAAGGAGTGCCAGCAGCCACCAGCAGCTGAGTGAGGCAAAGAACAAATATTCCCCTTGAGCTTTAGAGGGCACAAGTCCTGATGGTGCCTTGATTTTGGACTTCTGGCTTCCAGAACTGTAAGAGAATAAATCTCTATTGTGTTGAGCCACCAGGTTTGTGGCAAATTGTTACAGTAGCCATAAAGAACTCATACATCTAGATAATGAAACTTTAGGATTATGAAATGGAATTTGGAATATATGACTAGTTCTAACCCACATTTTCCTGGAGTGCCAACTCAGGGATGCAAAGTTACAGTCAATGCATGGGGTTCAGGTCTTTCCAAAGAGTCCCCCAAAGCTGAGTTCTGGACTTCTTGTTGCTTGCCTTGGCTTTTCAGGGAACATTGCTCACAACCTGGAACACCAGACATCAGCCTCTACTAAGTCTATCCATATGGAAGGCCTACCCATATAGAAGGTCTACCCATAGGGCAGGTCTACCCCTATGGAGAGTCTGTCTAGTATGGAGGGTCTACCCATCTCTTGCTTTTTCTTATAGCTGAGCCCAGGACCATTGACACCTTGCCCAGGTATGGCTAGAAGGAGGAAGATTTCATGGTGTCCTCCTCTGCAGCCCCCTCATTGTAGCCTTGGGCTCATCAGGTCTCCTCTTACTGACCAAACACACATGTTGGATCTGCCCATTAAGAAAAATTAGAATTTCACCCTCCAGAACTCAGTTTAAGCATCTTTTTTCTGAAAATGTCCTTGACCCCACCAGTCTAGGTCTTTGGGTCAGTTGAGGTCTCAGCGAGAAACAAGTGGTATATTTATATTGGGTAATTTGATGAGGGTTCAAGGAAGACACTGACCACAAAGTGTAGGCCAGGGTTAGGGGAAGTCTCCAGGGTGGAGTGGTCCTCTGAGGCAATGAGGCCAAATTATTGGGAGGGGATCCCTATCTCCCTCTATCCATAGAAGCAGAGCAAGAGCGGCTCTCAGAACCCGGCTGCAGTCTGGAGGCAGATAGGACAGAGTCTTCTGCAGAGGATGCGACCAGCCTGGGCCTGCAGCAGACCGCCTTCCCACCTCCCTCTTCCACCCTTTGGTGCACCCATGGGTGAACCCCACTGTAGGCGATAGGTCCTGCAGGGACTCAGACCCACACATCTCACCTGCAGACCTCGTAGATCTGTGTGACCGCAGGACGCCCGCCTGCCCTACCCCACACGAGGACAAACTCTCTGAGGAAAGGACCGTGCACTTGCCTTGTTGGCGGCGCCACACTGGAGCATAGCTGCTGCTCACTAGACGTCTGCTGGCGATGGGGGTGCCGCAGAGACAGGGGAACAGTGGACCAACCTGGAAGACATCACTAAGGAACCCAAAGGCGATCACAACCCCTCACTTCCTCTGTCCTCTCTCCTCTCCTGATGTACCTCAAGAGGGCCTGGGTGAGAAGACCGAAGGGCAAGCTCTGCCTCATCTCCAACGCCCATCAACATAGCATGTTCACCCCAATGATGCTTTGTGCTGACAGGCCATCCATAGGGCTTGGCCATTCACCAAGCATGTGGCCTCTCCCCTGAAATGTTTTGGTTCTTCCCCTGCTAATTCCTCTTATGTCCCCTGTTATAGACGGAATGTGTCCCCCCATAAAATGTGTATTTTGAAGGACTAACTCCAGTGTGATGGTACTTGCCAGTGGGGCATTTGGGAGATGACTAGGTTTCAATGAGGTCACTGGAGTCAAGTTCCTATCATGGAAGTAGTGTTCATATAAAGGGGCAAAGAGATCAGAGCTCTCTCTCCACTGTGAGGATACGGCAAGAAGGAGGATGTTTGTGAACCTGGATAAGAGCTCTCACCAGAATCCAACCATGCCAGCATCTTTGCCTTGGACTTCCAAGTCTCCAGAACTATGAGAAAGAAATGTCTGTTGCTCAAGCCACCTGGTCTGTGGATTTTGTTAAAGATGCAGCAAGAGCCCCTGGCTTCCCTGGGCCTTGCCCCTGACTCTACTCAGGAAGTTTCTCTGTTGTCCCATGTGTGCAGGGTTGTCCTAGGAAGGGTTGGTGTCCCTGCCTTGTGGTGGCGGTGTCCCTGCCTGGAAAGGATGCTGAATGATCAGAGGAATCCCTCTGGCTTCCACAGAGCAAAAGTCAGTCCCGGAGTGAGAAGTCTGCAGCAGAGAGATCAGACCCTTCCACCCTTCGGGGAAGCTGCGGGCCCTCAGAGACGTCTCTTTAGATAGGGAGGGAGACACCCCCACCAAGTGATAAAGGAGAAGCACCTTGGCTCCAGCTCTGTGGGCTAGCTCGGAGCTGAGCGCTAGGGCCAGGAGGGCAGCAGCCTCAAGGGGCTTACACCTGACCGCCAGGACGAGAGCCACAGGCCATACTAACCATGAGTTAGAAGCTATTGGGAGAAAGTGGAGGACTTGAGCTGGACCCCAAGAAGACCAGGCCACTTTCCAGACTCAGGGAAGATTCTGGCCGAAGCCCTGAAGAGAAACTGTGCTTGCGGAGACCAACAACGGACACAAAGGCATGGCGCCCTTGAAGCCCTAGCTGCAGGAAGGTCTCTGACATTCTTCTGTTGTCCCTAGCCTCCTCTCCTTTGACTCATGCAAATATTAGTTTCAAAGTCTCTTAACCAGGTGTCCTCAGCCCTGGCTACCCACTAAAGTCACCCAGGGACTTCTAGGAAAAGATGCTGATCCTGGGACCCCTCCCTCAGAGATGAATATTGACCAGGCTGGTTTGGTGTGTGTGTGTGTGGGGGTGGGCTGTGGGGTTTGACAGTTTTTAAACCTTGTGCAGTGATTTAAGTGTGCAGCTGGGGTTGAGAGCCACTAGTCCAAGGGAAATCTACAAGATGTGAGCTCTTTCTGCACATGTCCCAGTTATTAGAGGGAAACACGACTCCAGCGTTTGTTCTTTCCACCTTGGAAAGCAAGATACCATCCCGTGGATCTTAGTTTTGTGTTTTTCAAATCAATGGTTGTCTGCAGAATTGAGTGCTTGTAGCTCAGGGAGGAACAAAGGCTGAGTGTCGGCTTTTCTTCTCCCGGAACATCAGCTTGTGGGAGCAGGCGGAATGTCTGCAGGGTCACTCAGCGAGGTTTGGGAGGGAAGCTTTGACTGCCCCCCTGAGAGCGTTAGAAAAAAGTCACCATGAGATATTGAATGTCATCACTTTCAAGTTGCCATGATTATATACATCTATGCGGAATAGTTTTAAAAGCCACTTGAGAAATCATCTGAAGACGTGTGGACAGAATATTAGGCACAGATAAACACGTTGGGAACCGCTGGCTCTTCAGCAAGAAGGCGGAGATTACTCAATGGAGAAGAAAGTTGGACAAGAGGAGATTATGTCTAAAGTCAAGCCAGAGAAATATAAGATCCATGCATAAAATGGAAAAAAATATCATCTCAACCGAGTAACATGCAAGGAAATAGGCCACAATTTGCAAGTATTGATATCTTTCATGGTGTTAGGTAGGAAATAATACTTCCTTTTTCCTATGCTTTAGTATTTCCTAGGTTATTTAGCAGGCATGTATTACTTTCATATTCAGAAAAGAAACTCTCCTTGAAAGGAAAATTTCTGTATTTAGCAAATAAAAAGGGCATTTGGTTACATTTGAATTTTAGACAAATGCCAAACTTTTGGTACAGGCAGATCCGAATACAGTATGGACCACACACCTACTAAAAAAGTATTTATTACTTAACCCAATATCAAATTTAACTAGGCATCCTTTACATTTCTCTGGCAACATTACCTAGAGGAGAAGGTAAGTAGGCCCAGGCTAAGTGGAGGGTTTTCCAGCAAGGGCCCTGGAGAGCTCCCAGGCCACCCAGGACAAGGGCCACCATGGCCTCCCTGCCCAGGGCGGTGGAGGGTACTGTCCAGACAACAGTGGCCCTCTCTACGGCACTGTCCTCCAGGTCCTACAATCGACACTCTCCTTGTTCCCTAGACTAAAATGCACAGTTTCAGCAGATACATCTGTTTTATGCAAATGTTAAAAATCATGTTTATTTGTGTTGTATGTTAAAATTTTCAACAGGCATCATGTTCTTAATCACACGAATGGATCTGTATCTCTGACAGATCACTCAGCAAGGATCAGCTCCTTAACACACCTCTGTAAGGTAGGGATGGTTCTCAGACCCATTTTGAGAGTGAGGAAACCAGTGCCCAGAGAGAAGGGCAGAAAGCTGCTCAAGGGCACACAGCTGGAGGATGACAGAGCTCACTGCCCCCTCAAGTCTGAAACAGGAAGCACCCCTCTGTGTGGTGCTATGGTCCCTTATCATTTTATAACTTTGGCCTCTGAAGCAACCTTTGTAAAGTAACTAGGGGATAGGAAACCTACGTCTCCTGAGTTCCCTCCTCATCCCAGCAAGATTCCATGCTATGTCTATATATTTCCCCCTCCCCTTCCCTTCTCTCGTGTCTCCTCTCCTCTTCTTCCTCCCTTCCTTCCTTCCTCTCTCCTCCTTTCTCCCTCCCACCCCTCCTCTCTTTACCCCTCCCTTTCCTTCCCCCTTTCTTTCTCTCTCCCTCCCTCTCCCCTCTAACTCCTCAAGCTGCAATGAAAGCTTCTGGGATCTTTTAACTCTGTAGGATTCCTTCACTTGCCCCAGGGCCTCAGGGAAGTCACCAGAGCCACTGTACTTCAGAGTACTTTAAAGTTCTCACGTATAAAACAAGAGCAATCCAGTCTCAGGAGCTTGGCTCTCAGTGGAAACTGCCCCTGTCCTCCCCCCCTGGGTCATGGGAGTCCCAGGAAACATCCAAGTGTGTTACAGTGAATGCTTCTTCCAAAGAATCTCCGCTTTGACTCTCCAGGGCTTTAACAGCTTATTAATGATCCTAATTAAAACACACAAAACTGTGTTCATTATATCATTGGATTTCTGGCTCAATTTCTTGACAGTATTGTCTAAAAAGAACTAATATCAAGACTTTTAAGGGAAACCCCTAGATACATTCAGGGGAACTTACTTCTTGGTGAGATCCTTAGACTGAGTCTTGTTGCAAACAAATTGCTTCTCATTTTTCTTATTTCTCTCAGTCCCTTCAAGGTCATTCACTAAACTCAATCCTGAAACTTTCTTGGAAATCTAGAAAATTAAGTGGAACAAGAGTGCTGTAGAAACCTAAGAATATATTAAATGGTCTGGCACAAATTAATGAAAACCTCTTTGCTTGTAAAAGAAAAATAAAGATTCAGTTCATTCAAACAAGGAAAGCTCTGTGGAGGAAGCATACATTTTCCATTTGAGTTCAACACCTCCAAATGCCATGAGTAGTGAGAATCACATGAACACATGCCATCTACATGTGTGGTGGGCAAAGGGAAAGGGCCAAATCCTCTCGTTCATGGTGAGAGATGGAGTGTCAGTTTCACTTACTGGTCAAGGAAACAGGCCCCGAGTGGTCCAGCGACTTGCCCCAGAGTCACTTAGCCAGTAGTCGTGATTTTAGACCTGTCCCCAGGCTCTGACCAACCCTTCCTTCACACAAATGTGCCTCCTTAGGGAGTCAATGCCTCCTCAACCTGAAGAAGGAATGCTACTTCAAAGTTTGGGACTGACCCCATGAACCTGGGGTTGGCCAGGGACCATCTTCAGGGCCTGCCTTTTGGGCCCACACTCATTGCTCTGGGAAAACCCTAAAGAGTTCTCATCAACCTTATAGTCATCCTTGGGCCCTCTCTCCATTTCATCCAATTATAATATCTTTTCCAGACTCAGCATAGGGGAGAGTGCAAAGATCAGGGATCCTCAACCAACAAATAAACTCTCTGAATTCTCCTCATGGACTTGATGCCTTGAGGCAAGTTATTAGGCCTCCATGACTTAATCTCCTCACCTGCAAAGTGAATACATGAACTCTCTCTCTTCCAGGACTGGTGTAAAGTTTAATTAAATGCTGATGATGCTGAGGGCCCTCCTCCTGTTCCCCTGGAGATGCTATCTCCTCCCAGCCTCAGAATGTTCCAGATCAGCCAGAGTTCTACATGCATGGGGAAAGGAGCTTGTGGTTGAAACCTGGTGCAACATCTTTCTCTTGGCACAAAGTAATGCATGTCTGGTCCTGAGAATCAGCCTGGAGTGCAACTCTCTCTAGGGTAGATGTTCGAGGATCTTTGATCTGTCCCTGGGGTCAGTGGGGAGTCAGGACATGGGAAGATGCTCCTTGTCCAATCAGGGATCAGATCCAACAACCAAGCACCTGCTGCCTGGTGCTCAAGTAACTACTGGGAAGCTCTTGGAAAAGTGAGATCCTGGTGACACTCTCAGACGGTGATGTGGCCAGTTCAGGTGACAGACTCTCAGGGCCCAGGAAGGAGAAGTAGAGGAGCTTCAAACGTTTTCTGGCCTCGGACAGAAGGAAATGCCCATGCCAGGCATCCTGGCACTGGCCTGGCTCCAAGGTCCGTCCACCACCCTCTGACAAAGACTGAAGTCATGGCCACCTCCTCTTCCAAGGGCCCCTCTGTGGCTGTGCCAGGAGTGCAGCGTTAGCTTCCTTTCACTTATTTGGAGAGGATGAATTATGCTGGGGCCATGCTACCATCATTTAGAGATTATTTTGGGAGACAGAAAACTCTTTAGCAGCTAGTATTACAGGTCACACAGTGACTAGGAGAGTGAGACTCTTGGTTGGTCCAAGCGGATCTGCCAAGGGGAGGCTGTCATCAGATGGCACCCTGGGGACAGCATTCACAGACTCACCTTTGGAATTTGTGAGTGTGCCGTCACTCCAGACAGTATGGGACCAGCTCTGCTAGGACAGGACTTGCCCTCACTTATGTTGGGGTGGTGCTCATGGCTGGATGGGTGGAAGGAAATGGCACAGGACCCAGAAACACCTACTATCTCACTCACGTTATCTCATCGCACAAAGGACCCAGTGTCAGGGCGATGAGCACCTGTATCTGACATTTCAGAAGTCTGGCTCTTTTTTATTCCTTTGCTGCGAAGTGCTGTCTGTCCCCTGGACTCCTTTAGGTGGTTCCCGCATGCCTTCTGTTTTTCCGTCATCATGATCACAGCCCTAGCTACGGTCTTACAAAGCTGCTCAGAGGCCCTCTGTGTGCTGTGTCTCAACCCTGCACGCAGGCATTGGGGTACTCTCATAGGAGGCGCTGAGGGCTTCTGAAGCCCCCTAGGGAAGCTTCCTTATAAACTGAAGAGCAGGTTTTTATTCTTTCCAACCTCCACTGAGTTTTAAATTTTGAAGGGCCCTTAGAGACAACCGAAACCAATGAGCGTCTAATTTTTTCAACTGAAGTTGCCATGAAAATTGCTTTATTTGTCTGTAACAAGTTTTCTGGGGCTGCTGTAACAACGTACTAGACTCAGAGCTTGATCTACAGAAATTTATTTCTCACAGTTCTGGAGGCTTGAAGTCCAAGATCAACATGTCAAGGGTTTGGTTTTGCTGAGGCCTCTCTCTCAGGTGTGCAGATGCCTGCCTTCTCCCCGTGTCCTCACATGGTCTCTCCTCTGCACACATGTGCTCCTGCTGCATTTTTGTGCTTCCAAATTTCCTCTTCTTACAAAGACACTAGCCAGTTTGGATGGGGGCCCACCCTAACAGCCTCATTTGACTTACTCACCCCTTTCAAGGTCCTGTCTCCAAAATACAATCACATTCTGAATCACTAGCTGCTTGGGCTTCAGTTATGAATTTTGAGGGGACACAGTTGAGTCCCTAACAGTGTCAAAAATCAGTACATCAAGATGAGTTTTATATGAATTATGTCTTATAAGAAACCATTCCTACTATGTGTGAAGCAATTTAATATTTGCTATCCTGGTCTGTTTAAAAATAAGATTCTATTCTATTAAAAAGTGCTGCTTATGACCTACCAAAATGATTTCACAACCCACTAATGGCTGCAACCTACAGTTTTTCAAACTGTGGTCAAAGCCAAACACCATAAGGATTTATTTCAACACTGATCTAAGGAGATAACCATATACTGACCAGAACCAAAACCTTATCTTAATGACAAGGGAGCTGAGACCAAGAGTGATTTTGAGCTGGCCTGGCCAGGGATGTTTGTTCTGTCGATGGCCCAGGGTTGGGAACCTGGGGATTTGGGCTTCTTCCAGAAAGGAGAGTGACAAGACAAAGTCAGGATAAAGGATGACCGAGAATGTGTCTGAGACACAGTACCAAGGGTCAAAGTGGACCAAATCTGCCTCCATTCACTGAAAAACAAATGAATAGTAGAGAGGACACCCCTCAACACACACTCTGTCCCCAAAGGGGTCAGAACCTGGACAGATGCAGGGATAAAGAGACAAGTCAGGGACAAGTGGCATGAGAGCATCTTGAAGGAAGTCAAGGCTTATCTATATTTGGGGCTGGCAGGTGGCATGGGTGTCAGTCCCTCTCCGCCTTGAGCTTAAATAACTGTTGTCCTACAAGACCGTCTCATCTCATTAGCCTTTTTCTAAAGAATAAGGGGGAGTTCTGGCTGGGGCCAGTGTGACCGGCATCTCATAACTGAGCAGTGTCCTAAATTCTTCACAGTGAAGTGCTCAGGGAAGCTGAGGAAAAAAGGCTTTAACTTCTGCTAATTCAACAAATAATGTCAAGCTGCACAGAAAGTCATTTCTAAAATTCCAAAATAATTACCCTAGTTTTTTTTGCCAATTACCTTCCTAAAGCATAGATAAAATCTAATCACTTGCTTACATATATGCTTATTGTTTCTTGAGAGAATATACAGTTATTCCTTTGAAACAGAGTAAAAATTCTTTACCATGGCCATTCAATATTTCCCTCCGATTTAAATTCTTCCAACTTTCTCACTTGCCATTTATAACACCCACCATCAGTACCATATAGACATATGCCTAACATGATTGTAATAATACCAGATAGAGGGCACCTGTGGCTCAGTCAGTTAGGCCACTGCCTTCAGCTCAGGTCATGATCACAGGGTCCTGGGGTCCAGTCCCACATTGGGCTGCCTGCTTAGCAGGGAGTCTGCTTCCCTTCTGCCCCTCACTCCACTCTCATGCTCTTGCTCTGTCTCTCTTTCCCAAATAAATAAATATATTCTTTAAAAAAAAATAGTACCAAATAGAGATGGTGCTCCACTGGTTTTCCTGATAAAAAGTAATTGCAAGCAATGCCTGACATAAAAGAGTATAAGCTGCTTTTTAGATTATAAAATAAGCGCAAAAACAAATTATACCTTAAAAAGGGTGCAAAAAGAGTAACTGTACAGTTGAAACAAGAAAAATGAAATTGACCACTCAGCTTCTGAAACAAACTCCTACGAAGGCATTAGAATCCCCCGTGTGCCTCTCCCCAGATGCACTTCACCTACTCCCTCCCAGTAATGGTCATCCCGAATATTGTCTGAATCATCGTTCAGTTTTCTGTATAGTTTTCAGGACGTTGTATTTCTTAAAAATTACATTTTACAGTTGCCTATTGCTCGTGTTCAGAAATGCAGCTGGCTCTTGTGTATTGATTTTTTAGAATCCAACAAACATAGTAAATTCTTCTATTAATTGTAAAATTTTATCTGTGAATTCTTTTGGGTTTCCTAGGTAGAAAGTCTTAACATCTATAAATAAAGGCAGCTGTGATTGCTGCTTTCCAGTATCTTCAACTTTTATTTCTTTTTCTCTTACTGGATTGGATAGGGCCTTTATGATACTCCTGAATAGAAAGGTGAAAGCAGGCATTCTTGTCATTGTTCTGATCTGAAAATGCCTTAAACACCTTTACATATAATTTGCTGTAGGTTTTGTTGGGTACTTACAAGTTAAGAATGCTCATTCCTCTCATTCTTTGTTTCTTACAAGTTTTGTTTTGTTTTGTCTTGTGTGCAAATCATGAACGGATGTCAAATTTTATGAAAGAGATCTTTACATCTATAAACATGAGTATTTGGTCTTGTCCTTATCACTTGTTGGCCTTTTGACTAAGATGAAGTGTGATCTTGAGTCTCTCGTCTGCTGATATGGTGAATTACATTAACTAACTTTAAAAACTAAATCAATGTTGAATTCCTGGGATAATCTCAAAGTGGTCATGATGTATGATTCTTAACCCATTTTGCTTTAAAGTATTTTTTTTTTTGCTTTAAAGTATTTTAAGGTCTTTATAGTATTCTGTTTAGAATTTTCCATCTCTATTTATAAAGGAAATGAACTGTAGCTTTATGTTTTTCCAGTTCCTCGTCAGTCTTGGTATCAAATACCAAAAAACTTCATAAAATAATTTTGTATGTGATTTCACTTTTTCAATTCTTTGGAATGATATGTATGTGTGGGAGGCTGCAGAAGGCCAATCGCCGAGAGAATACATGCCTTATCTAAGAACTTAGAGAGCTTGGGCAACGGCCAAGGAACAAGGAAACCTTGAGGTGCCAGCAGGAAACACGAAGGAAAGTAAACAAGGTCTTAAGGGAGTATGTGCAGAAACCTACTGTCTGGTGCATTGCAAAATTTCATGATATGTAACCACTAACTCTACTTCAATCGTGCTGTACTTTTTAAGCTGTTTCTTACTAATATACTGAACTCTGTTACTGACTAACTCATGGTAAGTTAGTGATAGTGATTTGTACCCTATTGGAGTGTATAAACAAAAAATTTACATCAAACATTATGTACTAATTCAGGGCTGCTTGCGTTGATAAAAAATAATGTACTGTACCATGATTCACCCCTCTTGGGTACTGGACTTCATCTTGAAAGGTCACTCTGATATTCCCTCTTTGGATAAAAAGTTTCATCATAGGGCCACTCTGATCTAACAATGACATTTGTAAAGTCTGTAAAGCTCCCTGAGAACAGTGTTATCCGGAAATCCCCACACCACTCTTCGAGTCCAGTCTCCTCATCTGAAAGTGCTGACACCTTTCTCCCTTCTAGACCCTGCCAGTTACTGGTTGCTGGGGCTGGCTCCCGGCAAGTGGTGCCTGAACAGGGACCTGAAGGTAGGTCCCCATTGCCTTGGCTCCCGGCATATATGAGGTAGAATTATCTGATCTTTGATGTTCAGTAGAAGTCAACCGTAAGGCAGTTTGAGTCTGTTGTTTCCTTGGTGGAAGAATTCTGGCATCAAGTAAGTGTCCCCATTTTCATCTTGAAGCATTTTTTAGTAACTTGTATTTTTGTAGATATGTACTATCTCCTCATTTTTGCCATGTAATTGCTTATTACATTTCTTTGTAATAATACATTTATTATTAAATGTAATTAATACATTTCTTTGTATTAGTTTAATTTCCGCAGTATTTTGTTCCTTTCTAATCCCAATTTTGATGTGGTTTACCTCTTTTCCTTGATTAATCTTGCCCAGCGTTCGTCTACCTGATTAACATTTTCAAGTAATTGATTTAAATTTTGCCTATCCTCTTTATGTTTGCTTTTATGTCATTAATTTCTGCTCTTGTGTTTGTTTTCTTCTGTCTATATTCTTTGCTCCTATGTTTTTAATTTCATATTTTGGATGCTTAATTTTGTGCCTCTTTCTTGCTTGAAGCATTTCAGGCTATAAGTTACCCTCCAAGTACCATAAAGGCAATACATAGTATTTTTATTGTATTCATTTATAATATTTTCTCATTTTTATTTTTATGTTCTTCTCATGAATTATTTAGAGATATGTCTTTAAACAATTTTAAAATATACCTTATCTGTTTTATTACTTGTTTCTAACTTAATTAAGTTGTAGTCAGAGTATGTGGTCTCTATGATATAAATTTTTAAAAATTTGTTGAGGATAGCTTTATGACCAGTGTGTGGTTAGATTTTATAAATGTTTTCTATATGAGAAAATTGTATATATTCCATTTGTTAAGTGTAATAGCTGTTTCTTGTTTCAAATACTTAGAGATGTTGTGTTAAAATATTTCTTTAATAAACTAGGTCTATCAGTTTCTCTTTGTTGTTCTGGAAATTCTTACTATATATATATTTGAGGCTACTATTAGTTTAGCATTTGAGTTAGCATTTTCTTCTCAGATTATTCTTTACCTACTTCATTTTATTCTATTCCATCTTTCAATTTAAGTTATTTTGTGTCTTTATGTTTTACAGCTATCTCTTATAAACATCATATAGCTGGATTTGATTTTTCTTTTTTTACTCAGACAAATGGTTCTCATATTTTTGGAGAGATTCGTCTTCACTTATATTTAGTGTAATTTGAATTTAGGCCTATGATCTTACTGTGCAATTTCTAATCCCCTCATTCTTTTTTCTTTTTCTATCATCTCTTTTGTGCAGTGCCTTAAAACCTGATTGCTTTCTTTTCCCTCTACTTGTTTTAAAGTTATACACCCTATGTTTGTTCTATTAATGGTTACCTTAGCTTTTTCAATATGCATTTTAAGAATTTCTGAAGTTTATCAATATCTTTATTGTATCTCAAGTGATACACTTAATACACTTTTTCTAGGTTTGGTACTTCCTAGATGTAACTTGACTGTGAAGCAAATGGAAACATGAGCCTCAAGACTCTTCATTTGCCTGGACTCTTTCATGATGTTGAACCTCTATCTGTTTTTTCAAATTCAGTGTTCTTTCTCTTAAAGAGGTCCTTCAAAGTTTGTAAGTTTAGGATCTTACAGGGGCAGGATTGGCCTCTGATATTTCTAAATCATTCTGTAGATTTCTAAATTCTGTGATAGCTCAGTACTATATTTGACAAGATGTTTCTTTTATCTATTGTTTTTCTGTTTCAGTGAGGAAATTCATTCAAGGCCTCTAAATGACCACACTGCTTTAGCAGGGACTGAGATTGTGAAAATCCCCAAAAGACTTCTGGGTCTTTAAAGATCTCCAGTCAGGGATTAGGCTGAGAAAGCTACTCAGCTGCAAATGCAGCCATTTCTTATAGAAAAGGGAGGAGATCAAAGAGCATGGCAAAGAGAATTAGAATTCACTTCCAAGGAAAAGAATCAGTCTGTAATCAGAGAATCATACTGTAATGGAGTCTGCAGGAGCCCAGCTGGATTTCTGTGATGTGCCTCTGCTTCACCCTCTTCTGGTGGAAGGGTCTATTGAGTTATCCTGCCTTGTCTCATCCTTGTGTCTTGGGGTGGGGATGGGAGCAACCACCTTGTCTTTTTAGTTTGCAAGTCCTTGAGCCTGGCTTAGACAGTAAGATCCTGGCCTTTGAAGGGCCTGATTATGTAATGAGATGAGAGTTTGGGGGGTAGCTGTGAGGATATTTTACCAGAAGCCACTGCTCTGAGCTTGAGAAGGCCCCTGACTGTGCACTGATTGTGCTCTCCCTGGAGGGGCTCCAGACTTGTTCTCAGGGCCTCCTGGAGCTCTACCTAGTTGGTTTCACATCAAAGCCTGATGATTGCTGGAAACAGACATCCATTCTGGGCTCCCTTTTCTTAACATTAAGCATAATAAACAAAATAATAAATATAATTAAATATAAACATCTATCCATGGTGTCATAATATTTTTATTACATTTATTTTCTAAAGATTTTATTTATTCATTTGAGAGAAAGAGCAAGTGAGAGAGAGAAAAAGACAGCATGAGTGGTGGGGTGGAGCAGAGGAAGAGGGAGAAACAGACTCCCTGCTGAGCAGGGAGCCTGATATGGGTCTCGATCTCAGGACCCTGGGATCATGACCTCAGCCAAATGCAAATGTTTAACTGACTGAGCCACCCAGGCAGCCAAGTGTTATATCTGAACAAAATATCTTTAAGTGGTTACCAGAGTCAATTAAATTGTCCATTTAATTTAAAATATCTATACCCCTCTTCATATAAACCATAAGCACTCATGCCCCCTTCACATAAATAAATATCCATGTCCATCTTCACATAAATATTGGAGGTGTTCATGAAAACTAATATGGGTTAAAATGAAAGTCAGTGTGGATTGTATATATATATAAAAATATATATATATAAAATCAAGTATATGTTATTCAGATACATATGGCAACAACATATACATTTCGGGGGAATGTAATTCAATGCATAACACTATTGTATCTCCAGTTCCTAACAGTGTCAGGCACAAAAGCAGCCTAAAAGAATATTTGGAGAATAAATGAATGAAGATATAAATGGAGATTTACTTTATCAATGGACAGAGTGTGTTCAAGGCCCAAGATTTTTATGGTATAGCAGTAATTCTAGTCTGGAAAATCTAAAATAGGTGTTACTAAATGCTCATGTTCGTCATAAAAGCCTTAGTAAAGCTTAGCAAAGGATGTCTCACTTTAAGGTATGTGACTTCCTGTTGAACACTCCAAGATAAACCATTTATAAACAGTACCTCTAAGTAAATGAATGAGTTGAACCTACACAGGGTCATTATCCAAACACAGTTAAACGTGAGAGGAAACTCTGCAAAAGTGATGACTTGGGCTTCAAAAGGCTGGTCTTGATCAGACACTAATGAGATGTCTGGTTAGCTATCTGGCCTCCTGGCTTACAACAGGCATGCCTGTCTCCTCCAGGATATTTGGTTCTCTGCTCTCTACACCATTAAGTCTGGGAGGCTGGTGGTGGGGAGGCATTCTTGATTTCCTCCCTCCTCTCCAAAAATGATGTGTTTTGCTTTCCTGATTAAAATGGTAATGCATTGTGAACAGATGTCTAACAATTCTGAAAGTTAAAAAGAAAAAAAAATGCAATTAAGTCATATGTAATGCCAAACACCATCGACATACATATTTACATTTCATATATGATATTTCTATCCACCCAAATGAGATCAGATAAGACATACCGTTTCATTACTTGAATGTTGAACTTAATAAAGCATGGTCATGAACGCACACAGAGCTACTGAAGCAGGCTGAAGCCTGCGGGTACCAAGGTACAATGACAGACATGTCTCATGTCTAGTTTTTTTGCTACTTTAAATATCATTAATAAAATTCGCCAGTTGCACAAAATTTGTGTAACTGCTGGATTGTATATTAATGTGAAACACCTAGAAGTCGAATTGCCTTGTTAAAATGAGTGCATTTTACCCTAAAGATTTTTTTAAAAATATCCTTTGGAAATGCTGGGCCCTCCTCAATGTCACCAATAGAGAATAAATTTGTGTTTACTCACATTGTAGACAACACTGGACATCATTCTTCTAAAACGTTCCCACTTTGATGGACAGATCTGATACTTCACTGTTACAATGACTTACATATCTTTGATAGCAGGATCTCTTTGTTCATCACTTGCTTGCATTTTGTTTCTTGAGCTTCTTTCCCACTCCTTGCTTGTTAAACATTTTGATGTTGTTTTTACCTTTTTTTTTGTTTTTATAAGTAGTACGGAGAGAGCACTTTGCATATGTAAATTTTCTTTTTTGGGGAAATATTTTATTTTTAATAACTTTTTATTATGTTATGTTAGTCACCATAAGTATATCATTAGTTTTTGATGTAGTGTTCCATGATTCATTGTTTGCATATAACATCCAGTGATTCAAGCAATCCATGCCCTCCTTAATACCCACCACCAGGCCAACCCACCCCCCCACACCCCTCCCCTCTAAAACCCTCAGTTTGTTTCCTGGAGTCCATAGTCTCTTATGTTTTGTATCCCCCTCTGATTTCCTCCCCTTCATTTTTCCCTTCCTTCTCCTAATGTCCTCCATACTATTCCTCATGTTCCACAAATAAGTGAAATCATATGATAATTGTATTTCTTTGTTGGACTTATTCCACTTAGCATAATCTCCTCCAGTGCCACCTGTATCGATGCAAATGTGTGTATTCAACCTTTCTGATGATTGAGTAATATTCCATTATACATATGGACTATATCTTCTTTACCCATTCATCTGTTGTGGGCATCTCGCTCCTTCCACAGTTTGGCTATTGTGGACATTGCTGCTATGAGCACTGGGGTACATATGGCCCTTTTCACTACATCTGTGTCTTGGGGGTAAATAGCCAGTAGGGCAATTGCTGAGTCATAGGGTAGCTCTATTTTTAACTTTTTGAGAAACCTCCACACTGTTTTCCAAAGTGACTACACCAACTTGCATTCCTACCAACAGTGTAAGAGGGTTCCCCTTTCTCCACAACCTCTCCAACATTTGTTGTTTGTTGTCTTGTCAATTTTTGCCATTTTAACTGGTATAACATAGTATCTCAATGTGGTTTTGATTTGAATTTCCTTAATGGCTAGTTATGTTTAACATTTTTTCATGTGTCTGTTAGCCATTTGTATGTCTTCTTTGGAGAAGTGTCTGTTCATGTCTTCTGCCCATTTTCTAACTTGACTATTTGTTTTTTGGGGTGTTGAGTTTGAGAAGTTCTTTATAGATCTTGGATATCAGCCCTTTATCTGTAGTGTCATTTGCAAATATCTTCTCCCATTCTGTAGGTTGCCTCTTTGTTTTGTTGACAGTTTCCTTTCAGACACAGTTCTACACATGAAATTTCTGAGTTGAAGGACATGGTTTTTCTTATGGTTCTTAATGTCAAATGATTTCCAAATGAGTTAGATGAGTTTGTTTTAGGCTGTTATGAGAATACCAGCTTTACCACCACCTCTTTGGATTTAGACAGGAAGGTGCAAAAAAAAAAACAAAAAAACCACCAAAAACAAAAACAGGGGTGCCTGGGTGGCTCAGTGGGTTAAAGCCTCTGTCTTCGGCTCCGGCCATGATCTCAGGGTCCTGGGATCAAGGCCCGTGTCAGGCTCTCTGCTCAGCTGGGAGCCTGTTTCCTCCGCTCTCTATGCTTGCCTCTCTGCCTGCTTGTGATCTCTCTCTCTGTTAGTAAAGAATAAAATCTTAAAAACCAAAACCAAACCCACAACTGTTTTTCTCTGTTCTTACTAATATTTTTCCTTGCAAAATATATACTTCTGTGGTCCCCACTGTCCCATTTTGAAATTTTAATTCTTCCAATTTAGGATGTGTGTGTGTGTGTGTGTGTGTGTGTGTGTGTGTGTGTGTATACACTCTTTTTGCTTTATATTCTGAGAGATTTCTCTCCCTTTATTTTTGAGAATGCTTACTGACTTTGTTGTATTGATAAATATATCTTTAATCTCTCAGAAGTCTTTACTGTTCATTGTTCTCTTTTCATGACACCCCCTTCTTGCTTTAGGTTTATGTTATTCTTTCAATTTTTGTTGCTTCTTAGTTAGTTCTTTCATGTCTATGTGTCTATTTAATTGAACTTTCATCTTTTAGTTATTTTGGTTTCAGAAGGAACAGGCTGATATATCAATGTTATTACTTGATATTAGGTTGTCCATATCCTACATTTCTGGCAGGTTCTGCATACTATTTGCAGGTTCCATACACTGCAGATAATTTTTGAAAGCATGTTGGGAGACAGAAATTGGTGGATCAGTGCCCACTTTATAGTTCCCATGATCTTATTTCTTCTTTCTTTTGCTATTGAAACATCTGTTTTCAGAGAAGCCAAGATTACTGTATTAGTTAGGTTCTGCATTTTGCCACAAATAACAAAACCCCCTCGAGAGTAACATAAACATATTTTTTTTTTCCCCTCATGTGCCAAATCCTGGTTTGTGGCTTGGGACTGACGGGACCATGTTGTCTGAAGTCTTGTGGCCTTTCCTAATTGGAAACAGACAATGTTATTTTCTGATAGGGAGGGGGAAGATGAGACAAGGAAGAAGGTGCAGTACAGAGCAGAGAGCAGAACTTACCAGAAAGCCCTGTCAATATCTGCTTTCATCTCACTGGCCTTTGAAAACGTTCTTTTCCCAGCATCCCTATAGCTAGAGGTGATCATGTGATCCCATGGCTATCACAGATGCTGTCAGCTTCCTGTCTATTGCTCATTCTTAATTTCTTTCTTACTAATAATCATTGGATTGTTGCTTAGTCTAGTTTTGTGGGTTTTTTTCTTCTTCAGGTGTACTTTTGGGACATTTAGGGGAGGCCCATGAATTACCTTATTTTAAACCCCCCTAGACGTGAGCACACAGACTGTTCTCAGTTCTTGGAATTTGGCTGGCTGCCAGTCAAGACCTTAGTAAAACATAAATACTACTTCTTGAATACTTACCATATGCCAAGCATTTTTCCAAATGCTTTACATATATTAACACATTTTATCCCATCTCTGCCTCGTGAGATAGATAGATAGATACTATTATGATACCCACTGAACCAATGAGGAGATGAACGCATATGGTGGTCAGGTAACCTGCCCAAAGCCACACAGCCAGAGAGGGAAGCAGGGGAACTGGGATTTGAAGGCAGGCAGGCTGTTTTTTGAGCTTGAACTCTACTGAACTGTATCAGTAAGACATAAGTGACTTTCACCATTGAATCTAAATTATGTGATGAGAAGGGATAAAAAGCAAAAAAACAAAACAAAACAAAACACAATCACTTGAAGCCTATACTTTAAAATGAAAGATGACGAATGTTTGAAACAAGGGAATTAAGGAAATCTTTGTGCTGACGACTGTATATGCCTCATTTCTCATCAGTATAGATGAGGTTAAAAATGTAACCATCTTCTTCCTCATTCACTCTGTGTTTGTGGAAACTTCATAGTGATCAAAGCTGTCTTGGGGCAAAGTGTGAACTCTGCTGTAAATGGAACTTCTGTGAGGAGTGTGGCCTTTCCTCACCAGCCCAGGGCTGTTGACATGGTGCGTGGGGAGTGTTGTTTGTTTCTCCTTTGAAGAGACATGTTCAATGTGCAGTCACCATAGCATGGCCTGGTGAGAAGACAGAAGCTCAAAGGAACCAGTTTTGAGCTCACTGGAACCTGTGAGATCTGTTTCTGCATCTACAAAATAAAGGTAGTTTGGAATCTTTGAAGAGAAATAACTTATAAAATGAGTAGAGTCTGTGGAGACCCAGATGTCCTTTGTTGGCAGACACAGTGGTGTTGGCTTTTTCTCACAAAGGAAACGTCCTTGGTCTTCACACAGAACCAAGGTGGCAACTCCATAGGACTAATTTAACTTCATTGCAGATCTGGGGGACTCTCTTGGGCAACTCTCCTCCATATTTAGCAGTTTAGATGATTTCTTTCTTTTGGCCTCTCTATCTTAACACCCATCTGTTGCAGATGATGAAAGATTCAGAAGGTCAAGCATCTGCAGTTAATTGCTTTGGGCCAAAGTGACACATCATTTCCATTCACATTTCTTTGGTAAGAATTAGTGGTATGGTCAACATCACATTAAGGAATAGGACTTAAGGACTTATACTCTCTATGTAAGTGAAAGTAGAGGAAAACTAGATATTGATGAATGTTAGCTATATTGACCATGAAGACCAAAGCTCTTTTCATTAGATTGAGAGTTCATTGGGCTAGAGTGTCTGTCAGAATCAGGGTTATGGAGTATTGACAAGGAATAAACTGGATGGCCACTAGTTAAGTTCATCCTAAATCAGGATCTTTGGGATCAGTCCTAACAAATTACCGTCAATCCTGTATTTGGCCACTTTAATGTTGGAGTCTCACCACCTTATGAACTGGAAAAATCCATGCTGGGACAGCTCATTGGAAAATTCTTCCTTGTTCTGCACCTATCTTTTTTTTCTGCCACAGCCAGTTCCCAGGATTCGTTCTCTAACTTTACAAGGAGCTGGTTCTGTCCACACCACCTCCCCATGACCCTTCAAATGCCTGAGGTCATCAACATGTTTCCTTCAAATCTAAGTCACATAGCTTACTTAATTTTTCTCCACTACCTCTATGTCACCTCAACTTTTCACTGTCCCCATCACTACTCTGGGTGTCACCTCCTTTTCGTGTGGAGCTCAGAAGCAAGCACCATTTCCCTCTAGTCTGACCACTGCCAAATAATAGGTTATCAGTGCTGCTTTCTGGGCTCTACACAATTCTAACAATGCCACCTAAGATAACACGGGTTTTCCCAGCTGCCATGTCACGCTCTGGGCTTATATTCCATTAGGACCTATTGGGAATGGAGGCCCAAGACTTACCCCTCTTCCTTTCCAGGGTTATGTCCAACGGTGTATAGACAAACACAGATGAAAATAAAAATGAATAATCTCTGTTAGTGGCTGGGCATGCATCCCAAAATCAACAAAAGGCAGGCGTCTTTGATCGAAAATGGAACAGATAATTCGTTTTTGTTTACCAAGGCTGAGGGTGACCTCAGTTCTCTCCATCCGGTATTGAAGACAACCGGGAAATAGCATAAGGCTGACTTATTCATGTCTGAATGAGTGAAGAGGCTAGAACACACATGGGCATGGTCTTCATGAGTGAAGGAGCTAGAATACATGTAGGTGTGTATAATACACACACACACAAACAGCAAGATGCCCATGTGTGGTTCCAGGAGACAAGTCTTGGGCCCTAACCATCTACACTTAGACAGGAGAGAAGGAAAAGGAGAGATTTGGGGATCCTCTTCTGTCCATGAGGCAGGTTGTTAAAAAAAATCAGTAAAGTAGACAAAGTGGCCCTGTCTAATAATTAAAGACTTTCAGTGAATGCACTTAATTTCATCTTGGCTTCATGTTGTTCCCCTATTTAATAGAATCACTTTGGATCATGATTTGATAATGCATCAGAATAACTACGCTCCCCCCACCCCCCGGCTCTGCTTTATATGCTTCTGTGTTATCCAAGTTACTTAGCAGGAAAGGAACAGTTACAGAGAAATAAGACACACACCTTAATATTTCTAACTAGGCTGTGCTCCTTGAATGTCACTTTAGCTATGGATTCCATGTAATATAATGCAAGGGGAAAATGGTCTTTGTGTTCTGATAAAACTTAATCAATAGAAACATCCACCCTAAGAGGAAATCAGGTTGGTTTGTCAAAACTTGTTCTCTTTTTTTTTTTCAAGTTTCTATTTATTTATTTGACACACACACAGAGAGAGAACATAAGCAGGCAGAGTGGCAGGCAGAGTGAGAGGGAGAAACAGGCTTCCTGCTGAACAAGGAGCCTGAAGTGGGACTTGATCCAAGGACATGGGATCATGACCTGAGCCAAAGGTAGATGCTTAACCAAGTGAGCCACCCAGGTGCCCCAAGTCGTGACTTGCCCTTAGTGAGTCTGTGTTGGCTCACCTTCTTTCCCAGGTGTATCATCTTTTATTTAATGGTTTCACTTAGAAACTTCCTAGGAAACAGTGTCTTATCTTTCAGAACCTATTATTTTCTTTATCATGAGCACCAGGATAACATTTGTCCACCTACTTCTTCACTAGGGCTTAATAGACTCTAAACTTTAAGGGTATTCTTGTGCAAGGAGAACTGTACTTACACTTGAAGATCTTGGATTTAATAAAAAGATTATGAATCTTAGGATTTTAACAATAATATATTATTTTAACAACAATATATTATGTATATTAACAATCAACATTTTCTCCAGCTATACATTCCTAAAATAATCTCCATAATTATGAATATGATTAAAATATGAATGAAAAATTTCCTAATATATATGTTATTAAAAGC
>PITA01006699.1:7446-74460 GCA_004023965.1 Spilogale gracilis
AGCCTTGCATCCCCATCTCTGGAGCCTCCCACCCTCATCTCTGGAGCCTTGCATCCCCATCTCTGGAGCCTCCCACCCTCATCTCTGGAGCCTCCCACCCTCATTTCTGGAGCTTCCCACCCTCATCTCTGGAGCCTCCCATCCTCATCTCTGGAACCTGTGATTGTGGATCGAGAGTGTGGAGATGACCTTTTGCTAACAGAGCAGACATGTTGATCAAGGAAGTGATGTATCTGAAGAGAAGGGATGGATGCTGAAGCACAGTCCTGGACAGGTTGTACTGCAAGACCTCCAAGCCATTGATCAGATGGGGAAGGGGACCCCCTGGGGGATGCCACCATGTGGGGCTAACCAACTAGGAAGACCAGGGGGAACAAAGTGATTCCATAGGCCTACCGCAGGGCTATGACTCTGCCCCTAGGTAAACAAGGCCAAAGGTCAGATGCCACCCATGGAGAAGTGGGGGATATGGAAAATCCTCATTTGACTGGATTTACACCTGAAAAAGCTGGAAAGAAGAAACAGACTAGATTTTTCTGCCTTTAGATGGACTGGGGCTGTAAGCAGATATTAATTTCAATGACAAAAATCTTAATTTTCATAGCTGAACTTTATAGAATGATAACATCAGGTCTGTAATAAATCTGGCCCATAGTGAGTATTCAGTAAATGCTTGTTAAAGTGAACTCAGGTAATGGGAGCGGTTCTTTCCGGTCTTCTCTCCTGTCTGCTCCCATCTGGCCTCCTCTGCAGCTAGGAGCTAGAGTCCCCAGAAGAGAGCTTACACATAGTCAAAATGAAGACATCAAGGCTGTCTGAAATCTTATTATACCTCTGCACTTGAAGCTGCCACAAACTTGGTATTTTATGACTAACGGATTGTAAGGAGCTTGTCTGATTTGGAAGCAAGAAATGGATTTAAGAGCACAGACTTCCTCCGGCCATCTTTGACTGATGTTTTTTCTTGCTGCCATAGAACAGGTCGGAAAGGTGAACAAGCTTCTGACAAATATAAGAGGAACTTCCTATTTAGGCTGAAGTGGCAACAGGCAGATCAACGTCTCACATGTGGGTCTGTGACACTGAAGTCATTATGGATCTAATAAAGCATTTTAGCTTAAAAAAAAAAAAGAAAAATGGAGCAGCAAGTAGCATACAAAATTTGTAAGCTAAAAAAGGGTGAATCAACCTAGAAAATTATTACTGCATCATTTTCCTGATTTCTGCCAGGCCTCTCTTATGGAATATTAAATAAATCCTATTTTTTCTCTAATCTAATAGCAAGACATTTTAATAATCTTCCACAAGACTGCGTTATGAAATTGGTGTCGAAAATACTTACTGTCCAAAAAGAGCTTTGAGGATCTTGAATAGTGAAAGCGCTAAAGACCTTCGCACAGAGTTGTCTGACAGAGCCTGCAGGAGAGCTATGGGGTCAAAGGAATGGGTTAAATGATGTCATGGGATTATAGCATATAAAATCCATAATCTTAAGAAGCTTAAAATTTAATCATAAAAGATGAGTATTTAACCCATGATTTCCTTTTGCTGTGAAATTTTATTCCAAGAAACCTGAAAAAGTATAAGACTATTTTGTACACTTTTATATAAACAAAGTATTCACAAATTATCCAGTTTCCTAATTTTTCATGTCATCTCCACTAAGAGCTGATCTTTTAGATTGGCTTGAACAGATTAAATTTTCTATCAACCACTCCCTCAAATGGTCCTTGTTGGATATGATGAAAGGAAATACTCTCATCCCTTCCCCTGTCTCTTCTGTATTGTTAAGAAACTCACTGACAAGCTTTTAATTATGAATGCACAATGCAAATACTCAATTTTCTAGAGAATTCATAAAATCTAACTACGTACATGTTGTGGTTGACTCTCCAACTTTACTCACTCATACTCCAATCAGCAATAGCACGATCTGGAAGTTGGACTCTACGTAAGGGGATCCTGATTACAAGAAGATAGGATTACACATGTTTCAAATACAGGCAAGTAACCTAAGTCCAGCCAAGGAAGAGAGAGGTTTTTCTGAAGGCTTCTAGAAAATTCCCAACACACCTAAGAGCAATGAGGAGGCAGTCTCTCTTCCAATGCATATGAACCAGGAAGCATGAAACCTGTCAACCATCTTGTAACCACGGTACTAACTACCCATAGGATGAGGCCACCCTTGTGGATGGCCAAACACGCCCAGATGAAAGATATAGGTCTTTGATGACATTATTAAACTGCTGAATGAATCGACCGTTCTGACATCCTCTCAGGTGAGGAAATGAACTTTAATTGGATCATGCAAATGAAAAAACAATGGACACCATTTTTTTTTTCTACTTAAATCCAGCTACCTTTAGAGATTTCTGTTCACATGTCAACTTTACAGAATGTCCAAAACAGAATTCATCTCTAGCAACTCTGTCCATCTTTAACTTACCTAATGTTGAGGACCCAGAGCTATTCTTTCACTACTATTTAGGTCTTGTCTCATTTCAGAGTCATGATCTCTCACCTTATTCCTTCTTGTGGTCTCCCCACCCTAGTGCAGACCCTCAGAACTTCATGGATACACTACCACACACAGGCCATCATGGGATCTTCCCATGCCTCTGCAAAACAGGCCAAACAGTGTATGGTTTTGATAGGAATATAAGCAAGGAAACAAATTCTGGGAGTTTGGCCTCTACTCAAATGGAATTTTGTTCCTTCTACATGATCTGCTAAGATCGTATCTGCTCTTAAAGATGCTATTCAAGGGTGCCTGGGTGGCTCAATGGGTTAAAGCCTCTGCCTTCCGCTCAGGTCATGATCTCATCATCCTGGGATGGAGGCCCACATTGGGCTCTCTGCTCAGCAGGGAGCTTTCTTCCTCTTCTCTCTGCCTGCCTCTCTGCCTACTTGTGATCTCTCTGTCAAATAAATAAATAAAGTCTTAAAAAAAAAAAAAAAGATGCTATTCAAATACCAACTCTGCTGGGAAGTCACTTCTACTCCCTTAGTGTAAAGGCCTCGTGGATTCTCACACACTGTATTTCCCTGGCCTCTCACACCAGGTACTAGAATCTTGTGGGAATGTCCTCCCCTTTGCCATAAGAGAATAAGGATTGCTTTAGTATTCATCAAATATACTCTCAGAACCTACGTGCTTTAGGACAAGAACCCCAAAGTTGGTTTTTTACCTGTCCCACATTCATGGATTTTAAAGACAATTTAGAATTTTCTAAGGCCATTTTAACTGACATGACCTGGGACCTATATTAACATGCATTTAATCCTTCTTTCAGATTGCAGGGATGGATGTTAAAGTAGAATCCCGGCCTTGCCCTTTCTCAGTAGACATGTCCCTCGGTTCTAACAGGCAGTGCTGGCTATTCTGTGTGTAGTTATTGGAATCCAGATAGTTTATTTTTTTATTTTTTATTTTTTGGGTAGTTCTCACCCTGTGATATAAGTGAAAATTAGGTGAAAAGCCACGATTACATTCTTGATGAGAACAAATTTCCTTTCTGCATTTAGCACAGCAGTGATTCCAGGCTTCTCCAGAATCTGTCCTTGGACATCTTCTCTAGTTAGTCAGAACCCAGATGTCCTGATTCTCAGCTTAAGTTTCATCTGTATACTGATGGCCCTACATTCTTCTCTCCTGCCTGACCCCCTGAACTCCAGACTTGCATAGCTAGCAACCTACTTGACACTGTCATTAATTATCTATAGACTGTTCAACCTTACCATGTTTAAAAACCAAACTTCCAATATCCCTCCCCCCACCAAATGGATTCTATCCACAACTTTATCCATTTCAGAAAATGAAGATCCTAATTTTCAGCTCAAGACAACACATTAGACTTTACTCCCCTTTTTCTCATAATTCATCCATCATAAAATTTGTCAGCTTCACCTTCAAGACATGTACACACACTATTTAATCTGCCCATTCCTTGTTACCTCCCCTGCCCCTACCTGGCTGAAAAAAAAAAAAAAAAAAAAAAGTCTGCCTGGACAATTTCAATACAGTCCAAACTTGTCTTCCTGCTTTTACCTTTGCCCTTCTGCTATCTATTGTTCACACAGTGATCTGTAATCCTTGTAAAATGTAATTTATTTCCTCCCTTTTCTCAACCCTCCAATGTCTCCTGATCTCAAAGTCCTGGAATAGTCTGCTGACCTGTGTGCTCCCTCCCCACATCTCCTCCCATCCCCTCTCTCTCATTCAGTCCCAACCCCATGGTTGCTTCTTGAACACAACAAATATTCTACCCTAAGACTTTTACATGTGTGGTTGTCTATGTCTGCAATTCTCTCCCCTCGGTGATTTGTAAAGTTTGTTCCCTTGTTTCCTCAGCCTTTGTCTCAAAGGTCAAAGAGGCAGCCTCTGACAGCCCTTATAAAAAAGTGTGGTCAAACTCCCATTGACAGTACTTGAGGGTCCTCCTTATGCTCTGCATCACCTGTTCTTCATGGCCCTTATCATAGGTTATCTTTCCATGCCTTTCTTTGTCTTTCTCTCTCCCAACCAGAAATCTAAGCACCATTAGAAGCAAGACTTTGAACTTATGTGTTGCTCTATCTACAGTGCCAAAAACTGCCTGGGACATAAAGTTCAAATAAAAATATTGAATGCCTGCATCTTTCCTTGTTCCTAGATGAAGTAACACGATCTCATGGGTGTATACAGAGGTCCTGTAGAACCAGTGTCTTAAGAGAAAACCTCTGAAAACTGTCCTAACAATTTCTACTAACAAAACTGTTATCACTGAGCAAGATAATGTGAGAAACATGAGAAAAAGGTCCTAAGAACATACTGAGAAGAAAAGTCAACAGATGAAAAGATAAGAGACTTAGATAAAAAGGACAAAAAGAAAGGATGTCAGATCAGAAAACTAAAATTACGATGTATGAAGAAAAAGCTTGCACTAGAAGCCTGAACAAGCAGAATTAACAAGACAGAAATTGAAGCAGGGGTTTATTTATTAATTTGTATAACTACCACACATTGAGGGCTACTGTATGTCAGGCAAACAATGAGGCAACAGAAATTGATTTTGGCATGCATGCACGGAAATGGACAAGCCCATGTACTGCTTGTGGGATCTAAGCTGGTGGCATCTTTCTGGAAGCCACTCTGGCAATATGTATCATGACAGCCTTAAAAATGCATATTTTAGGGGTGCCTGGGTGGCTCAGTTGGTTAAGCAACTGCCTTCGGCTCAGGTCATGATCCCGGAGACCTGGGATCGAGCCCCACATTGGGCTCCCTGCTCAGTGGGAAGCCTGCTTCTCCCTCTCTCACTCACCCTGCTTGTGTTCCCTCTCTGGCTGTGTTTCTCTCTGTCAAATAAATAAAATAGTTAAAAAAGATGCATATTTTAGGGGCACCCAGATGGGCTCAGTTGGTTAAATGGCTGCCTTTGGCACAGGTCATGATCCTAGGGTCCTGGGATCAAGCCCCGCATCAGGTTCCCATCTCAGCAGGGAGCCTGCTTCTCCCTCTCTTTCTGCTCGCTGCCATGTCTACTTGTGATCTCTTCTCTGTATCTCTATGTCAAATAAATAAGTAAAAATTTTTTTTTAAAAATGTGTATTTTGGGGCGCCTGGGTGGCTCAGTTGGTTGGGCGACTGCCTTCGGCTCAGGTCATGATCCCGGAGACCCGGGATCGAGTCCCACATCGGGCTCCCTGCTCGGCGGGAGGCCTGCTTCTCCCTCTCTCACTCCCGCTGCTTGTGTTCCCTCTCTGGCTGTGTTTCTCTCTGTCAAATAAATAAAATCTTTAAAAAAAAAAATGTGTATTTTAACCTGAGCTTATATTTCAAGGCAATAATCTCATATCTATGACAATATAAAGAAATAAGATGAGTCTATCGCAGGATTTAAATTAGAAATATATTTATATGGATATAGCTAATTATATGAATATTAAAATATTCATGAGAAACAAATGAAATATGCCCAGAATTATCAACTACATATTAAAAGCACCAAACTATAGAGCACTATGCAACCATTAATAAATAAATAGGAACAACTTTAAGAACGCAGAAAAATCCACAATCCAATGCCAAGAATGCAGGGTAAATACATACAGAATGAGTTCAAAGAGAGCTCCTGTCTTTAGAGTTTGGGAATTGAGAGTTATATGTATGCTTTGGGACATTTGATCAATTTTCTTCAAAAAGCATATTTTTTTTAAGATTTTCTTTTTAAATAATCTCTACACCCAGCATGGGGTTTGAAGTTACAACCCTAAGATGAGGAGTCATATGCTCCTATCTACTGAGCCAGCCAGGTGCCCCAATAAGCACATTCTTTATTTCAGATTATTAAAGTAATAAGTACAAAAAACAAAAGCAAACTAAATTTTTAATATTCTCCCATATTAGAGCTTCTTATTTCTAACTGATTCCAAATACAGTTCTCATATCCTGGAATTACCCACTCTACTTTGACTATATTAAGGATTCATGCAAGCTGATATTTTTGCTCAAAGCATGCTAAAGTTTTGTATTCTTGCCTCACTACTTCAGATTTCTAAAACAAAGTGCATTTGGGTTCTTTTTCCTCTATAGAGTTTCTAAATTCGTGGCTATTTTCCTTTATCACTGGGAAGCAGAATAATAAAGATTTTATCAAAATGATCCAACAATTCACCATTCATTTCACCTCTTACCATAGAAGTGTATGGCATTCAGAAACAACTTTCCATCAAAAATAAAGTTCTTAGTGAAAGTTTTCCCATAAAAACAATATCAAGATTATGGTGACAATTTCCTAGGTAATCATGCATACCCAACTTGTCATACCGTATGGTTTAAATAGATGAATTTAGTTATATGTCACTTTTTATCTCAGTAAGGATGCTAAATAAAGAATATCAACAGAAGTTTAATACTGAAATGGGATTAAAAGGCCTGGGAGGTAGACACACACACACACACACACACACACACACACACACACACACACACGAAAAAAGAGAGCCAGTCCTTAATGCATCAGCAAGTTTATTTACAAACTCAGTGGAACAGAAAGGCTTACTAGTTCCTGAAGAAAACTTCTGGCATATAAACCATGATGATTCTATATTAATGAAAAGCAGCAGCTTTCTATTGGGCATTGCTTAGTGATCATTCTGGTGAAGAATATAGAGACCTCTCATCAAGCAAATAAAATATCACATATGCTAAATTTTTTTTAAGCACAATATTACATAGATGGAAAGGAGGACACAGAAAGTAAATTTGTGGGTAGATTTTAGTGAAATTTCTATATGGTTCTGCATCAATTTAGTATACATTAAAATAAACAGAGCAAATGCAATTATATATTTATAATAACTATTCAAATAATGTTTCAGAAACTTAAAAAAAAACAATAAAATAACCCTCTTCAAAATACCATCAGAAAGTCAAACTTGATCACTAACAGTGTCAAAAATATTTCAAAGTTCTTATTTTTCCCTTGTGCTTTTAAGATGTTGAATTCAAAAAGTAAATACTGCACTTTTCCCCCCCAACACACAGAATCACTTTCTTATAAATAAACAACAAAAACACAGGTTCTACCAAGACTGTAATGCTCTGACATAATCTATAAAGAGGCAAAAAATTTAAAAAAGAAAGTGTACCCTTTAAAAAAAAAAAAGACATACAACACATATTTATAGATCTAAATCAGCAGCAAGCACCTCTTCTTCTATCTGCAACAGTGCTTTCGTATGGAGGCTTACATCACATGGCGGTTGGCCGTCCAGCTGATCAGGCAAGGAGAAAGAAAGAAAAGTACTTAGGATAGAGAAATACTTGAATATCACCACCCAGGATACATAGCAGTCATCACTCAGAGAATGGCCCCATGAGGTAGAAAGAGCGACCTTGAACTCACTTAGGATAAAGCTAGGCAAATCACAGCCTCGGTTCTAAAATCCTTTTTTTTGCAAAAATGAAGTAAAAATAAACTGCTGATATAGAACTAAGTTACACTCAACTCTCTATTATTTGTACCGGAGGAGAGAAAAGGCATGGGCAATTTCCCCCTGAAGATTCCAAAAATCAATTCTATTTGGGAAATTTGACTCAAGAGAGAGAAGCGCACACACATACACACACTCCCGCCGTTACGTGCCCAGCCTTGCCACTCTCCGACCTCAGTGGTCCCATCCAGAAAAGGAATGGACGCCCGGGTGAGAAGGTTCACACCCCGCTGACAGATAAGAGAGAGTTGACTGGGCTGAAACCATTTTCAAAGCACTCTTCACATAAAGGGCCATATAAATACCTCAGAGTTCAAAAGCAAATGGTTTTTGCTGATACCACTTGTAACACCCTTTCACAATAAGGAAGAAACACATGTTACCAGCATCAAGGTTCAAAATATCAACAGCAGGAATGGTTGTCTTATGTGTCTAGAAACGATATGCAACGTATTGGAGCTATTCTGGGTTTTATAACACACAAACAGAAACAAGCTTAGACACAAATTTAGCATGTGAAGTTTTTGAAAGACTCAGTTTTCTCAAAAATGACACCAAAACACCATATAATCGGAATTCATGTTCTTTCTAAAAATATGAATCATACTAAAATAAGCTTATATAGTAACAAAACATAAGGTATTCTTTACTACCTTCGTTAGACCCCAGTGTTTAAAGTTGGTCATGTTTTAAATCACGGAAACAAAGGCCACTGTGAAGTAATAGAAGTCAGCTGATAATGAGGGACCAATTCCTAGCCAAGAAACAGATTTTAGTCTACACAGACAGGTCATTTTAAACAGATTGGGTTTGTTGACAGCCTCACATCACTGGAAGTTTCTCCAAACACAGAGCAGACAGCGTCGTTCTGACTCAGGTAGGTGTCCCTCTCCAATCCCCGGGCCCCTCAAGCCTCCCGAGAGCGGCTGGAGTCTGGAGCACTGACCCAATCACCATACCCACTTTGAAAGGGGGGGAGTGGGGAGACACACTAGGCTTCCTAAAGCCTGGAATTCTAAGGCTGGGAGCCAGAGGGGGCCATGGCTGCAGGTTCAGGGAAATGCATGGGAGCACGTGGCCTCCTTAAAAGACAAGAAATTTTCTCCCTGATTTGCTCTCTTACATTTGAATCTGAGATAGCAGTCGTTGCAGTAGAGTTGGTGGTTTCTGATTCTGACTTCGGCTCCTGAAGAGGAGCCTCCGAGGTCACACGCACAGGCCACACACTGGGGGACAAACAAGAGCCACCATAAGCAGTCAGTTTGAGAACTCTCGGGGCACTCCCAGCAGAGGGGAAAAAACTGAGCAGAACACAGCTTCTAAGCTCTTAGATATGTTTCAGCAAAAAAAAAAAAAAAAAAAAAAAAAAAAAAAAAAAAAAAAAAAAAAAAAAAAAAAAAAAAAAAAAAAAAAAAAAAAAAAAAAAAAAAAAAAAAAGCCCCCAAAATAGTCAATCAAAATCAAGCCTTCCAGAGGAGACATTAAAGAATTCATAAGTCTAATTTTAAGAGCCGAAATGATCATTCTAAATATATCAAAAGAGTAAAAATGATCTGCTGATTGGCTTAAAAGAATTGAGTCTTCATTTCTTATAGTAGAATGTGAGAGGATACGGCATCACAGGCAAGAACTAGAGAATGAGTGAGGAGTGGGGTTCTGGTGCTCTCCTCCCAGGTGGGCAACGCCTGGGGGCCCGCTGCCCCAGCCTGGCGAGTATTGCACATGGCACTGCACTTGGAAGCTGGTATATTGATTCCACGTGCTCAAACCCTGATTATTTTACCTGGCTCTGTTCTGCCCAGAACTACTCAAGCCAGCCATATGCAAGCTTAAACCAGCTGTGCTCTGCAGGACTCCAGGAATAAGAACCAGGGTCTCTTTCTGACCCAAAGCAAGTTCTAGAATCACACAAATGTGTCTCTAAAGACAGATAATGCAAAATAAAGTAACTACAGGCTTAGTTTTTCTGTACAAAATCCCATCAGGTGTAAGCAGGCTTTGGAATCATAAAAATGTTTGACAATGCTCTTCTTTCCATACTCTCCCTGTCAAACCTGGGCTTTCGGACATTCCCAATTGCATGTCCCCCCATGCTGTTAATAACACAGGTAAATTGAATTTCAAGCATGCCTAGACAGCATGTTAAAGAAAGGATTTATAAGCTGTGAATTTTACTCATAGAATCTTAAGAGACTGAAGACCAGGAGTGCATAGTGTTTCTGGATTTAATTTTTGAGACTAGGTTCAAGATTTGAGAACAGGCAATTTGCGATTCAAAGTGCAGCGCAGACTGACAAGATGCAGCCCCGAGTTGGTTAGTGGGACAGTCACACCCAGCGCGCCAAGAAGCCATGCGCTCTCGAAGCAAAGCTTTGCGGACCTGCAGGCTGTTCATCTCGGTCTCACCTTAAAACAATGCAAATGATAACAAAGACCCAGGGACTCGATGATCATGGCGGCTCCTTTGCCCAGAATGTTATTACAGTAGGAGCATACGCGCTTCCCACTGACTGACCTAGACGCGAAACGAGAACGGAAGGGAGGCTTTCATCGGCGCAAATCAAGGTTACTTAAAATCACACTCTGGCATTGACATTAATAATTACTTAGGAAAGTATAGATCTGTGGGAGGAAAACTGTCACCAACCAAAGTATGCCCTTTGTACCTGGAAGGAGCTCCATGGTGGTTCTGAAACCCTTGACGCCTACTCACATAAATTAACAATTTCAGTGTAATTAGTCCATTCTGTAACTTCTGACATTATTCTCCTGAGATCATATCTGTACTCAGCACGAGTCTTCCCTCTCTAATCCAGCCAGTTCACCAGCCAAAGCCCAGCCCCGCTCCTGGGACACTCTTCAGGACCCTAGGAGAGCAGCACCCCCAGCTCCATCCAAAAGGCACTGCGTGCTTCTTCTACCATCTTAACCTTATTTTTCCATCCTCCTTCTCATTCACCTGCTCTTCTAGTTACAAAAGGACCAGTGCTTTCCTGACAGTGCCTCCGGCTTCCAGGACTGCCTCTGGAAGAAGGAATGACAAGTGGCTGATAGCTATCATGGACATAGGTAAGGAGGGTGTCTCCTTTCCTTTGGATGCAAGTCTCTGCGGTACCAGGTGGGAAGGTAAAGGTCACTTAGTACGACCTCATCCCCCAGCACTGGCACGGGTTAGTGGCAGTGAAAGTACAGAACTGCCAAGTGCCTCACATGAGAGGGCCATCTCTGAGACAGAGACCTTTCCAGGGCAGAAAAGCCAATAGCCTGCTTCCTATCTGTTCTTCTAGGGTGGAGCTCTCAGCAAGTAAATGCATGCTCTCTCCTCTGCTTCCTTCCTACTCGAGAGCCTTCATCTCTGTCCAACATTTACTATACATTCACACCCTTCCTTAAGTCAAACTCCATGGTACACATTTTAGAGATCCTGATACAAGTAACATTATTTTAGATGGATACATTTTCTTAACAAAATCCCTTGACAGTGAAAAAAATTCCAGTACTTATCACTGTGTTTTCACTTTTCAGTATGTCACTTGCAATGGAAAAATACTACATGCCAGTAAAACTCCCTTCAAATGACAGCAGAAACACTGCCGTGTACAGCTTCATGAAGCACTGATGGTCTGTAGAGAAGCTATGCAAGCCTCGAAACCCAACACATGCTGACATCTGTGCTTTACGCCACATCAAAAGACACATTGAGTCAAGACCTATAGTTACAACTTTTACCCAGTTCCTGCAGCCTATGACCTACAGAATTCAGTTGATCTAGTCTGAACAAAACGTTGGCAAACAAGATAAGAAGCCAGCAATGGTTTTAAAAATCAGAAACAAAAACAAAAAAGCAGTATCAACTACTTCATTTTTCTACCCAGCTTGTTAAAAGTTCCACAGACAATGGAGCTTGATTGTAATGTTTTCTTTTTCAACTCAGTTCCTATAAAAAGAGTTAATGTTACAGCCTCAATAAAAATCAAACATTTAACAATACTGCTTTTACCCATAAATTGCAAATGCATTCACAAGCTACTGTATATTTTTATGCTTCCACGCTGAGAATTACAGGGGTATGTCTGCACTGACCACAAGCAAAAGCAGTCGAGACAGTGGCAATGAGGTACATGTTTTAAAGGTCTCGGATGGCTTCACAAGACATCTATAAATGCTCTTAGGGTAGCATGGAAAGCCATTAAGAAGCTTTAATTGATTTTGATAAAGGAACAGATTCTAAAGGGTTTGTTTTTGGTTTTCACTAGAAAATTTGGATGAGACTTGGGGAAATTTTAATAAAAAAAAAATCTCCCTGAGATCAAGGTCCTCACCTGTTGCATAACTGGGAGCCTGGTTGTGATGCTGAAGGAGAATGGCTGCGTGGCGTGGGAGAAGGTGCAGTGGTGGTCTTCACAGAACCAGCCGAAGGAGGGGGGATGCTGGAGGATGGATTTCGCATGTAGGCCCGGTTTGATGTGGACACCAGCTGAGGCGGGGGGCGACTGAAGTCTTGAACAGAGGAAGAGGCATGGACTCCTGAAGACTGATTGAGCCAAGGTGATGGTTTCCAAGAATTGGATCTTGGGGAATCCAGGTTATCTAGAGATTCACCCCTGAAACACAGAAAGAGTTCATTAAGACTATATAATACATTTAACTAGAATCAATATATCATTATAGTCCTTAAAATATCCATTTTATGTGTTTTATAAGTAGGTATTAATCTAACAGTTACATATAAAATTACCTTCAATAAAGCTTTTTTTTCATTAGAATCACGATGTTTCAATTAATCTTCATTTATTTTTACTCTTATTTACTTGGTGCTTAAAGAAAAAGCACCAAAGTTGAAGAGAAAACACTAATTTTTTTTAATAAACTACTACAAAGACACACATTCCTCCTTTAAATCTTCAACACATTAGACATATCATTCTTAAGTTTTAAAATCTAACCAAAAGAAAATTACCACTTTAGGCACTTACATATGTCTGGTATTAGACTAAACATGGTCACAAAATTTTTAACTTATTTAATCTTCACTATATGTAATTTTTTTTTGATACCTCCTCACAGAAGTTAACTAGCCCATATGAAAAAGAGCTAGTTAGCGGTGGAACTGGCCTTCAAACCAGTGTCTCCCTGATTCCAGAGTAATCCAGACCATTCCTACTATGCAGTCCTCATTCCCTCCCCAAATCCAGAATTTAATCAACTATCTAACGTACATCTTATAGAAACATTCATCAACCATGTCTCTTGGGCTGAATATGCATTTAAAATAGAAGTGGAGCACCTAGGGGGCTCAGTTAAGTGGGCAACTCTAGGTTTAAGCTTGAGTTGTGATCTCAGGACCTGGGATTGGGATTGGGCTCTGCATTGGACTCCACAGTCAGTGCAGAGTCTGCTTGGGATTCTCTCTCCCTCACCCCCTTTCTCTCTCTCCCTGCTTTCTCTCATTCTCTTTCTCTCTCAAATAAATAAATAAGATGCTCAAAAATTATTTTAAAAAATAGAATTTGGCTCACAAACTGATTTAAACATACCTTTCAGAAAATCTCTCTTGAATAAAGTCAAGTGCTTACATTAATTCTGATCTACAAAGATTGACTCCAAATTATAAATGGTTTATTTCTAACAGGTCAATTTTGTTATTACAGTTAAACCTGATTTTTTTCTCCCAAGTTTTAAATATGTACTTTTTCTTTTAAAATTATAGGAATACTACATCATCTTGATGAGCCAGACCGAAGCAATATAGAAGGGTATTTGAGGAAAGCATAAAATTTCCCTCCACCCTCACTTATCACACTTTACCTGCCCTAATTCCCAGGAGTAACTCTGTTTCTTTTCTTTTTTGTTATTACCGATAATATTTAAATACATATACTTTGATACATCTCTGCATACTTATCCAAATACATTCAGAATATAAAGTGTCAGGAACTAAACTGCTCACACGGTATGGACATAAAAACTTTTGCTTAGTTAACACTGAAAAACTTTCCACTCAATTGGGAACAAGAATTCCTGTTTCCTTATACCACTGTCAATAGTGGATTGAGTTAGTCATTTAAATCTACAAATCTTATAAGGAGACATAGGATTATTGTTTCAGGAGTAGTGTTGATCTTTTAAATGTTTACTGACTTAGTTTCTTTTTCTGTGAACTTTTGCTCATATCACTTGTCTATGTTTCTATAAAGTCATCACACTTCATTTACTGATTTACAAAAGTTGTTTACTGAGATAACTAGCCCTGCAAATGTGTTACAGATTTTCCTCAGTTTGTCCCCAGTGAAAATACTTAATAAAAGTAGCTTCAGTATTCATTTATGCAAGATACATCTTTTAGAATATTCATCTCTCATCTCCAATTTATTTATATCTATATATTTTTCTTAAAGTTACAAAAATTAGGTTTCATGCTTTATGAACACTATTATCATGATTCTAATCAAGCCATTATCTCACTATAAACGAAAAGAGGCTTCATTTTCTTTTTCAGCTCAGCAGCCAAGGAAGGACATTCAAGTGCTTGAACTGACTGCACTTCAGTTTCACATCCTGCTGTGCAACCTATTGCCACGTGGTTTTGTCCAAGTGGATTTCCAGTCTAAGCCAGTTTCTCCATATGGAAAAAGAACATCACTATCCCTGCCTCCAAACATTTTCTCCAGAGCAAGTCAGATGCAGAAACAAAGTAACAGGCATGGGTGGGGCACTCAGTATGTGCTGGACAACATGTGCCCAGTGACATTCGCTGTAAGTTCCCTTCTCCACTCAATCTTAGATAAGACAAGAAATTATGCCACCTCTCCTGTCAAAGGTAACCGGCATGTCTATGAATTAACCATCTGTTTCAGAGCATGGAAGAGGAAAGAACTCCTACAAAGTCCCACACCTTCTCATAATCCCAGGCAGACAAATCGGCTCTTTATTTACGCTGGAACTGCGCTGTCGGATCCAGCTGTTGTCACTGAGAAGAGATGTTCTCTTCCTCATTTCTTGAAGAATTTGTTGTCTCTCTAACTCTGCTTCTGATGGGACTTGTTCCTTCTTGGAACTCTTCTGTGATGAGCTAGTGCTCCCAGTTTGGTCTACATATTTATTGCTTCCTAAATTAAAAACACATCAGAAGCAGGATTAGCTCATTATTAAAGGCAGGGGGGGTGGGGGAGAGACTGTGGATAAATCTCCAAATACAATGTAGCAAAAGATGTGACACTGTACACATATGCTAACATCAGTTCTTAATGAGACTGCTGCATGGGTACATAAATGTAAAGTCTGCTATTCCACACCCAGAGGCATGCTGCAGAGCACATTCAGGAAGACTTAAGGAGGCTGCCCCAAAAGGAAACAACCAGCATTGACTTCAGGGCTATCAAGTTACAAAGTGCATGTCTAGAAATCATTTCTTTTCCACTTGTCCCTTCCTTCTGAAATTAAATCAATCCAACACATGCTTATTGAAAACTTGCTGTGACAATGAGTTCAAAAACTTACACCTTCCCCCCCCCACCGCTGGAGAGAGCCTGTATCTCCAGCCGACTTGACTTGAGTCTTCATGGTATAAATTCTAGAATAAGTCATAACCAAATTGGAGGAACAAGAGCACATTCAATCACTGAAATAGCTTTTGTGAAACTGAAAAATATCCATGTAACTTGCATATTAACCAAGGACTGTTTCAGTCTTGTTTGTCGCCTGAGAAACTGACCAAGCTGTAATTTGGATGTTGAATATATGCATGACAATTCAGTTAGGCTTTTATCCTGAAGACTTTGTCTCACTGGATTTGCTGATTAATTTCTGATTGGGCTAAGACATCTGTAACTTTGAAGTCTCTTCCCCCTTCAATTTGGATCAGGAGATTCCATCTAAGGATTTATTTCCTTTCACTCTCCAGATTTACTGTTATTGTTAATTTTTCAAAATTCACGGTGCATCTCTGCCTTAGTTATTCTTCCAGCAAGCTGAGAACAAGGCCAAAGTTTTCTCACGTCCACCCATATTTACCTGTGTGGGTGCCCACAGCTTATCAATTTGATCAGATTTTAAATGAGACGTTTTCTACTTTAAAAGTGGCTTATTGGCATAACCAAGTTTTTCAATAAAATATTTCATATAAGTTCACTGCCTGCTATTCAAGAGCTTAGGCTTAGTAGAGGGAAGAAAACACATACTGAGGATTGAAGAATTTAGTCTGATTTTAATGGTGGCTAGGGGCAAATATTCAGGGGGAAAAGAAACCCAGAAATCCAAACAAGTAAGACCAGAGGAACCAGGTCAGAAAGCATCTCATCAACCGGCAACTGCGAAAGAGAAAGTTCTAGTTTTAGTTAAGGGTCCCTAAAAGGAATAAGAGCAAAAGAGCTGGAAATTTAAACTAGGACCAGAGAAGGGAAGCTCCTACGGGTTAAGGAGACCGAGTGATCATAGAACCTAAAAGAAACTAAATTCTACAGACTTTAACCAGAGGCTACACATCAGCTGCCGCCTGACCATTTGGGCCAGCAGAAGTGTGGTTTGGCTCACAGACGGCTTTAAATTGCATTTATCCTCGTAAGCACGTAAAAGATAACATGAGAATCCACATTGTTTCTAACTTCTCACTGACCACAGAAACATTGGCCTTGCATTCTCTCACATGGCAGTGGCAGGTTTGCATTCTCCCACGTGGCTTTCTGCTCAGTGGGCATGTCCACCCGCTTCACCCCAATCTTCATGTGGACCTTCATTCATTTATGTAACTGACCAGCAAGCACCCTGCTTTGCCCAAAATCTTAAAATGATGCTTTTTGCTTAGTTTTTTTTCCCTTAGTTATATAATTTCAGTTACATGCATTCCTAAAAATACACTTTATACTAACAGTATCATGTTTCAAATTATTTTTGCAAGCTTAGCAAAATCATTATTATTTTGGACTTTTGGACATCTTGACACTTAAATGTATAATTTAAGTTCATAAAAAATTTTTAAGTTCCCTGGTATTCTGTAGAAAACTTTTCTGTCCCATTTCTTTGGCTGCAAGATAAAATCCATACAAAACTATCAGTAACACTGAAAAATTTCCACGTTTCATTAACTATTTAAAACTATTTTACTTTCTCAGTACTCCCTCCTTTATAAAGTAAAGCCAAAATAAACAGAAGATAGCTTTGTTTTTATACTCAAATGTTAAAAATACTTGGTATTTTAATTATGTAATCTTAATGAATCTGAACCATATTGACTTTAAAAATACTGATCAGAGCCTGTGATAGAATAAACATGCAACTGTGCTGAAGAGTTTGAAAAACAAAAAGCCCATTTACCATTTTTATTTGTAGGGTAACCATCTAGTTCAGTTGTGGACCTGGATTTATTCCTGCAACACAAAACACAACATATTATAGACATCTCATTAAGAAGATCTTTTTTATGTGTATGATGTAAGAACACCAAAAAGACTGCTTTTTAAAGCAGTTGATTTATTTCCTATATCTGTTGAAAGCTACATTTATCTTCTTAATAAGGAATTTTTCTTGTTGTACAAGGTAGATGTCTGTATATAAGAGAAGAGCATGGGAATATTATGCGAAGACCCTCTTCAGTTTGCAGGATGACTAAGCCTATGATTTTTGACCAATTTGTAAACTTTGATTCCCTTCCAGATCTCAATCATACAGGCTGTTCCAAACACCTGTCATCAAATCACCTAATATCATATCGTCTTTTTCTTCATGCTGCGCTAAGGTCAAGAAATCAACTTTTTGGACACTTCCTCCAAAACAGCCACTGACCAAATGGAACCTTAGCTGTGCCAAGAGGTACCCAAGTATCCTGGCATAGGCAACCTCTGAAGCTGCTGGATTTTGAAATGGCAACACTGAAGTTTCTGTATCAACCCAGATGGATCTCATTCTCACTTTACTAAGCACCATAATAGTGGTACTAATGAATAATATACATTATCATATCTGTACATTACAAAGCTACACATGTACAATGTATATGTACATGCATTCGACATATACTTAAATATAATACACAATAAAGTATCACAATTTCTGGCAACTTACATGAATGGTTTCACTTGTATTAACATAGAAAATGATTTTATTACAAGATGTCCAGGCATACCCCTTAACCCCTCAAAAGCCTGTTGTACCACAGCTGCCTAGAAGTGTTCTCTATTTTCTATGATTTGTTAAGTTTTCCTCTGCAATGTAATTTTTTTCTCCAGCTTCTAAGCTACATAAACACAGCTTATTTAAATACATAAATAAATGCATATCTTTAAAGAAGGGAGATACACAATTTTAATGAACAGTTGCACAGAAATCTTCATTATAAATAAGAACATCCATCACTAAAATCTTTTCTAGCTTAATGTCAGTCCATTACTACCTACATATTAATTTTCCCTAACTACCTATATATTAATTTTCCCTATCTACTAGGAGTCCCACTCAGTCAGCATGACTGTCCGTAGAGGTGAGTCTTTCCAAATCTCCTAAGGAAGAAATGTCAGCTCTGAAAATACAAATTAATGGTATTTATAGACCATTTCAGTTTGCAGGATGTCATCAAATCACCTAATATCATATCGTCTTTTTCTTCATGCTGCACTAAGGTCATGACACTGGGTATTTATAGACAGAGTCTGTTCAGAAGTCCTTAGAGATTTCAAAATGGCAAAGTATTTTAAGTTACTTTGAAACATTAAATTTATGTCTCAAATTTTAGGATAGAGCTACGATTTACTGGACGTGACCAGTACTTCTCATCAAACTAAGAAAAAGACACAGTTCTTATTTCAGAGGTCCACATGTAACTTCATTTTGGGCAAGCTTATGCCGTTGCTTATTATCTTTTTAAAATAAAAATTAAGGCAGCTGCACAAAATGAACACAATTCTACTCTGTGTCCATTCCCCTTGTACTGTGGCTCTTCCCATAAAGAGGTAAAGTTTTTCTCTGTTTTGTGAATTTGAGCTGGCTATGAATTCCCTTCAGGTAACAGAATGGAACAGAAGCACTGGTGGGCCAATTCAGCATGTAGACTGCAAGGCACCTTGCATGCTTTCTCTCTTTAGCTCGGTCTTCTCTGCTTGGCCACCATGTACATAAGACTGCACTGGCTTGCTGGATCTTGAAAGAACATGGCTAATTATTCCCATTGTCCCAGCTTAGAGCCAACTCCCCAAAGCAGAGCTGCCTAGTAAACTTGTAGGAGATGTATGATGGGCCCAACCAACTAAAAGAACTGCTAATTAGGATCAGCCCAAAATAATTACCCACAAAATCATGGTAAATCACTAAGTTTAGGGGTAGTTGATGATGCAGCAAGCTAGTCCATACAAAGATCAACTTTATATCCCACAAAAGAGCAAGAGGTAAAGTAGTTCTAAAATACAACTAGGCAAGCCCTCAAATATTCATGTAAAGTCAATTATTCTAGTGAAATTACAATAAAATGTCTCACATACCTGTCACTAGGAAGAAACCCTGAAGATTTCTCCTCTCTCTTTGGTATGTCATAGGAATCAACAGGCCTAAAAGATAGAAAGAAGTGTTTATGGTCAACATATTAGACTAACACTCAGAATTTCTGAGTTTGAGAAATTACATCAAAACAAGGTTATTTTATCTTCTTTTTGAGATGGCCTCTGGGTTGAAAACTAAATATACAGAAGCATTTTGATCAATCACTGCAGAAAGAAGACCTACTAATACCAACAGACATCTGCAATTCATTCATCCCACAAATGTAGAGGGGGTGCCTTCTACTGTTCTAAGGGCTAGGCTATAGAGGCAAACAAAATGAAAAGAGCATTAAATGTGATTCTTACATTTCAGTGGGTTGTCAGGCCACAAACAAATACAGAACATAAAACATGGTAAGACATAAGCGGGGGGGGGGGGTGTGCCTGGGTGCCTCAGTCATTTAAACATCTGCCTTTGGCTCAGGTCATGATCCCAGAGTCCCATGATCGAGCCCCGCATCGGGCTCCCTGCTCAGCGGGAAGCCTGTTTCTCCCTCTCTCACTCCCCCTGCTTACGTTCCCTCTCTAGCTGTGTTTCTCTCTGTCAAATAAATAAAATATTTAAAAGAAAAATTAAAAAAGACATAAGGGAGAAGGTGTGGGGAAAAGGCACGTGTTTTCCATGAGGTATTCTGAAAAGCCTGAGAAGGTGACGTCTGAGCAGAGACTTAAAGAAAATGAGGAAGACAAAAAGGAAGAGAAGAGGTAAGGGAAGGTCTCTGCAAGCACAGGGACTAAAAAATGCCAAATTTCAGGGGTAGTATGCAGTGGACATTTTCAAGGAAGAAAAAGGAGGCCAATGTGGCTAGAAAAGAGAACGAGGGGAAGAGCTGTAGGAAGCCAAGTAGACCACGGGATCAAGATCCAGCTCATGTGAGCCTCCTAGGTCACCGTGAGGCCTGGGTTGTATTCTAATGTGACAGGAAGCCATCTGGACAGTTGTAAGGTGACAGGACCAGTTGTATGATGTAAAGCTTGTGTAGAAAATGGATGGTAGGGACCAACTATGAGCCTCTGAAGTGGGAAACGGGTGGAGCCAAACCAAGCCAATATAAAAGCATCACACGGCCTCCAGCTGCAGGACAAACCTTCTGTACTGGTATATTTTGACTGATGTCTCCCTCTCTCTCTCTGCCTCGTGCTTCTGGTTCTGGGCCTCCTCCTGAGGCTGCTTCTGTTCCTGCTCTTCCTGATATTTCCTCTCTTTCTCAAGAGTGAGAGGCTCCTGCAGCTTCTTTCTTTGGTCCTCCTCTGCACCCTCCTTAAGCTGCTGTCTCCTCTCCTCTTCTCCTGCCCGAGTTCCTTCCCGGTCTGATGACTTGGACCCTTCACCCCAGGAGGCTTCCCAGGTGGCCACAGCAGGCTCCCGCGTGGGCAAAGAAATGCTGTTTGAGCTCAGGACCATCAGCTCCTGTGTGACCAGGGGGAAAGAGAAACTCATCCGAATCTGTGCATTGTTACAATTTCATTTACTCGTGTTCAGTTTGAGAGTTACCCAGGGTTTCTACTTGAAATGATGTTAAAAGTATTATCACTACCAAAGCCACACGTGGGTGAAATATAAGTACGAAGAGAAAGATGCATTTAGGGTCCATTAATAGAGCCATTTAATGACACAGCAGAGAAACCAACAGAAAGGTCGAAACATCGGAGCAACATTTTGATAAACCAGAGCTTCTTGTGTTTTTCAAAGAGCTTATATAAGTGAATATGTGGCAAAGGCAGGTCAAACAGGAGATCTTCCATTTCTTGGCTAATTTCACGGAGACAGAGAAGAACACAGCACATCCCAACACTACCTCATTCAAGTACTTGTGACTCTCTCTCTCAGCTTCCTGCTGAGCCCTCTGCCACTCTTCCCTGAGTCTGTCCTGCTCACGTTGATATCTCTCCTGTAAGCAGACAGCATATTAGTTAATTAGTCAATTAACAAGAGTAATGATGTGACACAGAATCTTTTCACCAGCGTTTTTGCTTGCTCTCCTGTTCACCTCTATCTGTGAATATGGTGACATTATTTTCACCAACTGGACTTTCATCCCTAGAGTATGAAATAGCTTATATCGAATTAGATTGCAGTCTCAGGAAAGGGTAGATATTCAGAATTGAATCTATAGCCACTCTTTACCACAGTTGTAACTGATTAAACCCGTAGCTAACTGCAAGCGGGACTGAATGGAGTGAGAACACAGTTTAGGGGGTGGAAGTCCTTACAATCCATACACCTATCACACATTAGAAAATCCAGAAATCCATAGTGCCATATTCTAAAAAATACACAGGGTAAATAATAATTTTAAAAGGAGGACTCAGAAAGCTTCAAAATAGAAGTGTAATGAATGCAAACTGTGCCACCCAGCAAAAGATTTGTTAATTATGAGGTTATTAGCTTTTGATTTTTTAATTTGCTTCCCGGGGCTGGACACTGACCAGGGAAAGCCAGCCTAGTTCCTGAGCATCCACATCCCTTCTGCTCTACCTGCAGCAGGCGGTCCTGCTCCTTCTGCCACCTCTCCTGACGCTTCCGCTCCTCCTCCTGATCCCACGCCCAGCGGCTCGGGGCACTGAGAGTCGGAATGGGAAGCTAACCAATTATAAGAGAAGATGTGCAAACAAAGGAAGAACATGTTACTTCATTTAGTCATCTACTGAAGCACTTTCGCTTACATGAATTATTCATACCACCCTTTCCCTAAGCTGTAACAGAGGAGGTTTGGCTTTCTGCTTCAAAGTGGGTCTTTTTAGACTAGAAAGACTACACCTTGATAAATTCTTATGTAACTGAAAATAAGTGATGCTAGTATGTGCTAATTCAGTCCCACCAAGGTCACCTTACTTGTTCCAAAAACAAATGAATGCTACTTACATCAGGAACCACAGAATCTGAGCTTCCTGTGTTGCAGCATGTGGAAAAAGAAAGAAAATACATATATAAGTCTTTTTCTTTCTATGAAATAATTATTTTCAGAGTCATATTAGCTGTTTCTATGCCAATATACTAAGTGAGATCAGCGTGTGTTTTTTTTAAAGACAGCAGAATATCAGTTTTTCTCTTCAATTCCACCTGTTTGTTACTCATTTTCCAAAATCAAAGTCATTTAAAACAAAGAGAGAAACTACAGATGGCAGAGGTACCCTGTCGCCCTTGGTACTAGAGCTGGATGGCTGGTGTACTCTGAAGAGGTTGCAGGGTTCTGTGAATGCACCGAGTAGTATGGCACAGCTGAGCCCAATAGGGGGGAAAAAGAGAATTTCAAATCTTGTAACACCTGCCAAATCCAGATTTTTACTTGCCACTATTTAATGAGAACATGCCAGCTCCATATCAGATTTTCCAGGTCTCCTTGCTAATGAGCTACTTTTCTTAAAAAAGACCACAAAAACATGTTCAAGAAATCCTTCCCTTTCCTCTCCTATTACTTGCAGCACAAATATTCAAACTTTACGTGTCAACCTCAGGGCCTAATATTCTCTTTATTCTTAGGGAGGACTACGTGAACGTGTGTCTGTATGCAATACAAGAATAATAAGTAAGCAAGTTTCATGAAAGGTGCAATCATACAGTATTTTTAATTTTCCTGAAACCTCAGCTGTCAAATAAGTTATTCGCTTATACCTTCTTTTTAAAGAAAACTGCTTTGAGACTTAGGAAAATATTCTTCCCTAAAATAGCCTGTTGAAAAGTGAGTGAAAATTTGACTAGAGAAAGAAAGGAATTATCTTATGTTAGCCAGTTTGAGCCAGCAGTATCATACTGCTTCAACTAAATTACCATAGAAAAACAGGAATTTAACAAAAATACCAAAAACACCAAGAATACTGACACAAATAGACCTCATACATGCACAGCTAGTGATCTACTGCTATTTATGGTCAAAAGAACCTTAATTCACCAAAGAAAGACTCGTAGATTTTCTTTTGAAATCTTTGAGTCCAGTAAATAGAAGGCAAGTGTGTAAAGGTTTTTGATCATCTTAAAAGTAAGAAACAATAACATCTCGATGCCAATAGCACGCTCCTCTCTGTGCCATTGCATCTCAAATGTTGAATATTACTTTTAAGTTCTTGATAGCACAGCACTGCTTGGACTGCATTCATGAGACAGGGCATGAGACAGCCGTAAGAGAGGGAAGAAATGCCACATGCACAGCACAGAAGGCAGCGCAGCCCAACTACACCAACACCGGGAGGCTCAAAATGCACGTGCTCAGAAGTGCAACGGAAATTTACATTTAATTTACTTCAGAGACAACAGGGCGGTCCTATGAACAGTGCAAAGCCATCATTCCAATAGCAAGAAACAATTCTGCTCTTTATTAAGAGCAGTTTCCATAACCAAAAGTTAGTTTTCAAATGTTCAACAATTGGGTGTTGGTGTAATCTAATATTATGCAATCGGTAGGAAGCAGTAAGGCGTAAGTGAAGTTGCTCATTTCTTACTGTCACCCAGTGGAAAGAAGTGTGTGTTTAACAGCGTCTCAATCTTTTTTTAATTAGGAAAAAAAAAATCCAGAGGTATACAAAAGACACACAAAGACCCATTACCACAGAGGTAGACCCATGAACTGTAAGAAAAGCCTGATGACCCTAGGAAAAGAATGGAAATGGGTTATGTTGCTTGGTCACAATGACAGCCAAATTGAAAAGGCTTAGTGCCCAGCACCAAAGACCATGAGGACAGAGTGGAGAATGGGAACAATTCCATGAAAGTGCATGAATTGTCATCTTGGTAGTTTACCTTGTTCAAAAAATTGTGATCGCCTTTTTAAGTTTTTCAAAGAAATAGGTTCAGATGCTAGTTGAAAAATACAAAAAAAAATATATCAATATCATATCATTCATTTTAATCTCTCACCACTGGAAAACTAAATGGTATTTGACACACCTTTCTAGTCCATAGCATTAGTTATAAAATGACAAAACTTATAGCCATAGAAGATACGGATTATTTCAATGTACAAAGACAAATATTTTTAGTCATCTATACTCATCCAAATTAGTAATGGAACTATTTTATTAATATCTTCTAGCTGATAGCATCATAGTTCCATAGACGCCAAAATACTTCCATGCAAGATCACACAGTGTTAGGGAAATGGAAACTAAAATGTTTTGTTTAAGTTAATCAATCCAAAACCTAGAAGTCCAAGAATTGTTCGTAACTAAGAGTTTCTGCCTTACTAAGTAAAAAATGAACTGAGAAATAGTGGGAGGCCAAGAAAATAAGTTAATACCCAGAGAAAGATAAAATAAAAACATATGTCCAAATTAAAATATTCTTCTATCTAAAACTAACTAAATAATAAAATAAAATATTCTTTTATCTAAAGTATTTTTGTCTTAGTTTAACATCTTATAGCCACTAACTATAAGCAAATGGATTTCAGTCAGATTTAAAAAAAAGAAGAAGAAAAGAAACATTCTGACTTCTACAGATCTGTTGCAAGGTTAGGACAAATGATTTTTATACTTCAGTTTATGCATAAATTGTAAGTGCAATTATTACTTGGTACTAGTTGGTGTTTACTTGTCTAAAGAAAACCTTCCATGACAGGTGTACATATAGTCATAGTCACTAATGACGAGTTCGGTGTCTTAGCAGTTTGCTCTGCCTGAGTCACTGGCAGAATGGGACCTGGATGTCTTGGATTTAACACTGGGAATCCAAAGTAAGTCACATTTGTTTTAAAAACTCCTTTGATGGGGCACCTGGGTGGCTCAGTTGGTTAAGTGACTGCTTTCAGCTCAGGTCACGATCCTGGAGACCCGGGATCGAGCCCCGCATCAGGCTTCCTGCTCGGCAGAAAGTCTGCTTCTCCCTCTCTCAGTCCCTCTGCTTGTGTTCCCTCTCTAGCTGTTTCTGTCAAATAAATAAATAAAATCTTTAAAAAAAAAAAAACTCCTTTGATAAAGAATGCAGTATCAGTTAAGACGCAGTCACTTCTAACTATTAGAAATTAAATACTACAATAAATCATCAATAGAGGAATTCATAAACATAGTATGGCTGTGACCCAATGTACTATGAACTGTAAATGCAGATGCAAAGTCTTCAAACTGCTATGAAAACCCAGCAGGATGGGAGTCTAGTTTCATGGTAGCAGGAGTTTTGTCTTCTTTCGGTCTCTTTCCCTGTCTTTGTGGACCAGATCTTTTGCATTTATTTTATATGCCTAAGAAATAATACAGAGCATGAAGCAACAATGATTTATGGACAGACAGAAGGAGGAAGAGAGTGATAACTCCACAATACTCTAGATCTCCCTAGATACTACCCCTGCTTTTTCATTCCAAATGGCTCCTTTGCCTAACGACGACTGCCATTTCTCCATTTGATATTAGCTGCCTGCAAACTTGTCCCTTTCACAATAAAGGGGGAAAGGAAACCTCATTCATCATTTCAGATTTAACTAAGATTCCCTTTGCCAACATACCAGAGCAAGAAGGCTAATGGCCTCAGGAAAAGCAGTCTTTCTTATTTGACTTAGACACACAGGCACTCAAAGCTCCTGGACATGCTGCCAAAGCTTTGTTTGCAGTCGCTGAACTCTTCAAACCCTGGAGCTGAAAGCCCTTCCACCTGGCTGCAACTGGATCTGTGTGCTAACCTTTTAGGTTCAACTTGCAGTGGGATCAGTTTTTCTCGAACTCATTGATATTAATTTTTATAATAGAAGATCCTGAATGCTGTGACTTCTATATTATAAGCATAGTTATAATGGTGGAGTTTACCTTTTGATTCAAAAGTAGTAGTTTCATCACGAATTCCATTCATTTCCTTGGATTCGGTATTCTGGAAAGGATAAAATGACAGTTAACAACATTCTCTCCAATTGGACTTTGGGTTCCAAGAATGCATTTCCCATTAGTGAAAATATCTTAACAAGATGAGTTTTACAAGTTACTGATGTAGTTCTTAGAGCTTTTTACATAGAAAATTTTTAAAATTTTTAAAAATATTTGTGAAAGGAGTAATGAGCATCTACCAATAAGCATGGCTGACTTCAATTTCAATCAGTTATTAATTTTCCAAGAAACATATGTGCCAAATAATTAGTTCACTTAGCTTATATTTATGAGTAAGTAACACAAGCATAGAGGATTCTTCAGTGTTAGCTTTTCTTACACAATGTACCAGGATCTCCTTATTAGATAAAAGAATATCTTAAGATAATGACAACTATATCTAGGGAGTCAATATACACATTTATTTGAAATTTTAAATATAACTATTGCTTTGATACTTATAAAAATTTATACATTGTAATTATTTTTAATCAATTAATGTAATTGAGTTTCTCTTAACCACACATCGAAGTCTACCCATCAAAGACATCTACACAAGAACTAAAAATGCTTCATGAGGTTTTAAAATAAAGGTAATTGTGTGCAATTTATCCATAAAGACTAAAGAAAGCATAGAAAAGTTACAGTGCATAATTTTACATTACATGTAAAATTCAGTATATCACATTACAACTTCATATCCACAAGATCTGAGAAATGGGTATAATAATGAAGACTGGTAGGAAATACTTAAACAGCACCACTATGGGATCTTTTGCTTTTACCATGATATAACTATTTCTTTACCAATGAGTACTGCCTTAGGATTGTCAAAAATACATTTTACTCTCATTACTATAAATTACCTTATTCAACTAAATGTTTTTAAAGTAGCATCAAAATTGTTCAAATTCTGTACCCCCACATATACTTCCTATAGACACTTCACTCTACACAAATACTCCCACTTCTCAAAATACTTACAGAATGCTGGAGGCTTTCTGAGAAATCAGTTGTTACTGACAGACTTGAAGATTTGTCTGAGTTGTAAATTCCAGAAGTTGTATCAATCCACTTTGTTTCGGGTGAACCTATAATTTTGGTAGCCATACTGGTGAGATTGAGGGTTTTATGCCGTGTAAATGGCAAGGAAGGTTGGTCTTTGCCCCAGTCTGATTGGCACATGATGATCAAGAAATGAGTACACGTAAATGATGAAGTGGAAAGAATAGAGTTACTGAATGCACACACACAAAATGTATATACAGAAGACATACAAACAAATCAGGTAGTATGTGAAAGGAGTCAAGAGTACAGGTGTTTTGACCAACAGATCACCTTCTGCAAACACAAGGGTTAGATCATATTAATAAAGAAAAGACTAGCAAATTCACTGACTCTTTCTGTAAACCAGAACTGAATATCATATTTTGAGATCATAATTTGGCAGGTGGGGGGAGGGTTACTAAGAAACACAGTAACAGAATTACACTGACAGTTCCTTGAGGATGAACAACCCGAGTATGACATGTCATGTTCTCTCTTACACCAGTTAGTTACGGTACTGTCGAGAAAGTAAAGTCATAGTGTAATTCTTAATCCTCAAAATTATTATGGGACTCCCAAATGCAGAGGCAATTACCATAGCTTTCAGTTATTATCTGTATTCATCAGAGTCACTATAACATATCCACCAATCAATCAATAATGTAGAATCCAGTAAGTTTGCTAGTGAAAAGTTTTCAGACAGAATAGTCAAGGAAAGATTGTTCAAGATTTGTCTCAGCATAACCACAAAACATCTCAAAGCCAAAAAATAAATAAATAAATAAAAAATGAGAAAGAAGTTACTGAAGCAAGCTGTTACAACCACTTGCCAAAGACCGGTTCCTATTGAGAAAGGCAGACAGTGGTAACATCAACTCACCAGACTTTCCATGGCGCCTGACATCCATTACTAGGTTTCCAGTTTCTTTAGCATTAGCCATGGTTGCCTCCCACTCTTTTGTGTCCTTGTATGAAAACTTGGCGTTGTTAACAGCAATAATTTCATCATCTACCTGTAGCTGGGAAAATTCTGCTGGGCTACCTATATAAAGCAAATTAACAAACCAATAACAAAAAATTCCAAACAAAAACCCCACATTTGGCTAGTCATTGCTTACTTAGAGAAAAAGATGACTTCTTAATTGCAACTAAACATTCTTAGATTTTTCAGGTAGAGCAGAGTCAGGTACTTTTTTTTTAAGTTATCAAATATTTAAATATCTACAACATACAAAGCACCAAAAGCATTTTTATGCTATAGTATGTATCGTCATTAACATATAAAGGAATAAGCTCATCCGTTCAATAAAATTTCTTTATTACTTTCCTGAGAACAAAGAAAATTTTAAATTATTTTTAAATTAAAAATGTTAAATATATTGTACTTTAGTTGAGCCTCAAAATCCAAATGCACTCTGGAATGGATAAAAAGAGCAGGTCCACTTAAAACCGCTTACAATTACCACTTCCCGTTATCTAATTAAACAGTCTTTTTGAATTTTCAAAAAAATAACCAGAGTTAGCATGCCATTTTATATAGCTAAAATATGTAAATGAGGAGTTCCTCTTAACTACAGTAGCTTAATTTTAGGCTCTGTGGTATTATTTTGCTCAGAGTTCCTGAGACTGACTCGGTAGAACTCTGAGTGGAGGAGGGGCACTGCTTTTGTACAAGTCCCAAGGCATCCTGAGGACTCGCAGCAACAGATACATTAAGATGCTCGGAAAACACCAGTTTATTACACAGCACATATATATCCAGCACAAACATGGCCAATCATGGACAGTTCTTTTGGAATTATCAGTTAAGTCTTGCTCAGAAACATTTCCAAATACAAAACCTAAAATTTTGACAAATTAATTCTGTAAAAGTCACAAGATTAAGCTTCTACAACACTAAAATTAAGTAGGCAAGGAGAAGAAATGCTATTAGTCTCAGGGAAGAGGCTGCATCTCCTCACTTGACTGCTGCTTTTCTCACATGCTGTTTCTCCCTCTATATCACATAAACTAATCTCTGAAGGGTTTTTTTGAACAGCATAGGATAACAAGGGGAAGAGAGCTGAGTAGAGCTAAATCTATGATTTACCTGCTTCCACTGATGCAACGGAGATCCCAGAAAATGCCCATTTTACTGTAAACCCAAAGTCAAGACCGCTCCCAGGCGTCTGGTTTATGCTGATTCTCATATCACTGAACTGATCCTGAAAACAAACACGAAACTGTGGGATCAGGTGTCACTGGCACCTACTTGGAGGAAAGTCTATCCATGAAAGAAGGGAGGCTATATGCAAGGTACACTGGAATTATTTCATGATAAACCAGAAGCTGGGTTTGGTGAAACCTTCATTTATATGCATATCAATGAGTTTATTATTTTTCTGATAAAGCAAGGAAACCTTCACATCAACAGATGTTTTTCTTCACATAAATATTTTAAATAAGCTGGGTATTAATAAAGCTTGGGCACTTGCCCACTCTACAACTGGGTTTAATTTATAGACCATTTATTATTACCCAGGAAAGGAGTGAGAAGGCGTGTTGTGTGTATTGTTTAGCGGTACAAACTTGCTATTAGTAAGTAAGCCCCAGAGATCTAAAGCACAGTACAGAGAATATACACAAAAGTATTATAATCCAACTTGTTAAGAGACTATAACTTAATTATTCCAACCACTGAAAAGAAAGGATAATTACACAAGGTGATTGAGGTGTTAATTACCACTACAAAGGCAATCAAATTACAATATACAAACATGTCAAATTAACATATCGTACACAATATTTAAATTTATACAATGTTATTTATCATTTATTTCAGTACAATAGCATTTTTGGAAATGCAAAAAAATATTTAAATGGTTTTTAAAATGCCACCAAACTTATTAAAAATGTAACTCTGACATTTAACATATTTAGCTGAATAATTTTGAGGGGTTTATCGACACATGACTCAGCCACGTGTAAAGCCCATCTAGGACTGGGACCACTCCCTAATGGGCAGATAAAGTTTTGGTAAAACACCATTTTCCCCATGGATGGAGGAGTGAGGACACAGCTGCCACACGAGCTGTACAATGCCGAGCTATGTATCCCGGGGGAACCAGGGTCAGATGCCAAGAGGGCGCCTACTGAGACGTCCTAAGCAACAAGGCACCGCTTCCTCCAAGTCACATCAGCCAACAAGCCCAAGAAACAACAGCTCCCTGGACAACAAACAGACCTCTGTTTCCACCTCTATCACTACACCACGCAGCAACAAATGCTCAGTTTCACAGACGGGCAGCCATTTTTCAAAACAAATGTTTTAAGTTGTAAAATACACGACGTCTGTGAAAATTTCAGTTGCCTTTCATAATTTATGTATTTTGTTTTGGGTAAACAAGCAGACATGAATTTTAACTCAAAATTCCCAGCCTGGTTTCAGTCTTTGATTCAAAATAATTAAGAACTTACACTTACTGTTTAAAAAAGAGAAGTTCTTCCTAAAGCCACTTTATTTTCCAGGGAAAAAAGAAAAGACCAACAAATTCTCCAGGTCAATGTGGCCCTTCAAACTGAACCTAGGGCTAACTGGGCAATTCATAAAGCTTTATACTGAAGTTTTTCCACCTCTAAAACAAGTTTCAAATCCAACTGATACTACATAAGAATTAGAAAAAAGGCAAGGAAGGCACTGAACCAAGAACTTATATTCTGTGGACACATAAGTACTATAACAATATTCACTTATTCATCTGGTCAACATATACTTATTTTGTATCTATTCTGTACAAGACACAGGGTTTAGTACTTGGGAAATAAAGATGGATTTGGCATGGTCCTTGTTCTCAAAAAATAATTACTGACTCTTCCAGAGTTGAGTATGGAATTATTTTAAGAAAAATCTGTAGCTAATAATATAGCAAAGTTTTCATCAGAAAGCTTGTAAAGCAGTTTGAATACAGGAACCCTGAGGCAGGTAGTGAAATATGTTAATAATCAGCCTGATGAGCACCATCATCAGAATAAAACTCTTCTATGAATAGAAAAAATTAGTGGTTAGTTTCTCTCCTTAACCGAAACTGCCATACACTAAAATGAGACATGACTCAATGAAAATAAGTGGTCATCATCGCTACACTTACTGTCCAAAAAAAAAAAAAAAAAAAAAAAAAAAAAAAAAAAAAAAAAAAAAAAAAAAAAAAAAAAAAAAAAAAGCCAAGTAAAGCACAGAATCTACTGCTATTAAGGGCAGGGGACAAATGATAGGTTCGATATGCAAGATACTAACTGATGTTTTTTATCTTGAAGAATAGAAGACAGGATGGGGTTTTAATAAATAGTGTCAAACTACAGAAAGAATACTTTGTGGGAGACAGCAAGTAAACATCCTTTTTCTACCAAATATAGGATAAAAGAGAATGAGCTTAAGCTATGGATGAAAGAATCTCACAATTTTATTAGACCAAAAGAACTGTCTCACAAAAGGATATTCTAGCCTTGGAAATAAACCTCTACTTGACCATATTAAATAAAAGAGCAGATAACCACCTCTCTGAAACAGTTTATAGGGGGAAGCTTCACTGTGGCTACAGCCTGGCAGACTGTAGGTGGGGGTCCTTAGGATACAGACAGGCAAGGAGCATAGGAGCGATTACAGGTCCATTTCCATCAATGACCAAGTGACTCAGGCATGTCACAGAGTCAGCCTGGCAGGGTCTTCTCCCTCATAATGACATTGATTGACAAGCTTTTTGTTTGGCAAAACCCTATTTTCAAATGAAAATCTTATGTAGACCACCTCCCTTCCAAACCCATACATAGAAAGGATTACAGTGGATAGCTGTAATTTCAATTACAAGATATAATTTCAGGGGCATGGCCTGCCCATGATGGCAGGCCCTCAGGCATCTCTCTGGAATCTTAGGTTCTTGAATTAGATCAGCCCATAGACTCCTTGCAAGGGAACGTATCTATAATGATAGTCAAGCACAAACTGTTCGATAGTGATTTCAGTTAGGATTTCTACTTCCTAATTTATCTCTGCAAGATACATGCCATGTGAGTATTCTACAAAGGATCCATGCTTCAAAAGATGATGAGGGGAGAACTGCTGCTTGAACTGGGTAGAACCAGAAATATAAATTCTTGGGGGAAATTTAGATTCCTGATGACTGATAAAGTAGTTCCAGTTGTCTATGCCAGAAAAGATAAAGTCTGGTTATCAACATATCACCATTTAAAAATAATTTCCCTCAAATTAGATCCAATTTATACAGAAGTATACACGGAAAGATGAACTTTTTAGACAAAAACAAGATGACCTATCTAGAGTAACAATGACAAGATTTAACTTTAGAACATCTGATAAATTAAGACTTTCCTATCCCCAAAAATGAGAATTGATGAAAAACAGGGTCAATCTTACATACTAACAGGTCAGAAAGCTATTTTCCCCAAATTTTTTTAGTTAGATAAATGTGTTGACTTAAGGGAAACCTACTGAAGTTGATAAAATTAAACAAAAACTAAACACAGACTTGGGCTCTACAGTCATAAGTAACAGAGGAACTGGATCAAATTTGATTTTTGTACACGTGATTCTTTTGCATCATTTATTCAGGGTGTAAGTGGGGTAAGAACATAAGGGAGTGGCCCCCAAATCACGGCATTTTTCTGGCCCTGGAGCCACTCTCCTTCATGAAAGCCACATCTGAATCTCCTTCCTCCACTTGTCCATTCCTAGAGGCAGATGGCACTTCTAGTACCACCACTTAACCCATTCCAAGTTCATCTCTTTCCTACCAAATCCGTCTTCAGTCCTCCTCCCACCAGGCACTGCACTAACTATTCTTGCTTTCAGAAACCATCTTCTATGTCACCCATTATTCCACTTTCTCCTCTTTTCCTCCATCTGTCTGGCCACCTCTCAGTTTCATGAATGTGCTCCTCTGCTTGCTCTCCTAGTCTCACTTCCTTGTCCTTCCTGAGCCAGTCTCCCATTTTTTGACTACAAGTTTTCCTCTATAACCTTCCCTACTGTGTCTTCAGTTACTGGCTCATCGCAATATACCCCAAATTAAATTTAGGATCTTTCTCCCAAACCTATTCTTTTCCAACTCTTGTTTCTCAAGTATTGGTCAGTTATTATTATCTGACCAGATGCCCAAGTTAGCAACACCAGAGCCTCCTCCTACTTCCTTTCCCACCCTGTCCGTGCTGCATCCATGTATTTAATAAAGTGCCTCAAGTCCTCCATCCATAAATCTATCCTGAGTTAACCCATCTTTTCATTGCTCTTCAGGTTACCATGTTAAGTTTAGAGGGGACACCATGGCCCAAACTATTGCGGACACCTCCGATTTGATGATCCTGCCCCTGCCCTTCTTCCTCTCCATCTTCTACACAGCTGTCAGAATGTTGGTCACATGCCAATTATCATTAGAATATGCCAACTATCATTACTGCACCCTGTTTTAAAATTGCTGGTAGCTCCTTACTGCCTACTGGGTAGATTTTAAACTCTACATTTCAGAAATTCCACATTTCTGATTCAGTGGTGGTAAGTTTCAAAAACTCTATAGCTTTCCTCAAAAACAATCTTAAGAATGATTTTATCTTTATGAAACAAGTTATTTTGGTCCCTGGTGGCTCTAAAATTCTAGAGATGCAGCAAAGTTAAGTCAACATTTGGAGACTCAACTACACATTAGGCAGTTCTCAAATTGGAGTCTGTCATATTTCCAAAAAATTAGGGTCAGAGAAATTACAGCTGTGGCCTAAGCTCTTAACCAGCCCAGGGAAAGTTATGTAACTTTCAAACTCAAGTACTTCATTTGTAAATGTGGGAATAATACTGCTTCCTGTGAAAGGTTATTGGGAGGATTAAGTGAAACACTTAAGAGGTGCCGAGGTACACCCCAACTGCCCTGTAATTACTTCCTGTTCTGCATGGAAACAATGTTACATATGATATATAGGCCGATGAAGCAGTTTCCAGATCAACTAAAGAAAGTCCTATTGAACAGCCGCATGCCCAGCCCTAAAGCCAAGAGAATGCAGCACTCAACGAATATGTTCAGATCCAGGTACTGTGCTGACAGTGATGGGCACAGGCTTGCTTCCTGCCCTCCCAGAGAGTAGGGTCCAGAGAAATGTGTGGGAGGAAGCTGTGATACGGTTAGCCCTGGGTGCTATTCAAAAGGGGCACCATGGCAGGCTTAGTGATTGAGAAGTAAGCATGTTAAAAACTTCCTTCCTTCCATCTTTGTCATATAGTTCTGGGTAACACTTTAAAAAATCTGGGGCAGAGGTTCTGAAATGGGGATTTAGATGGAGTTTGAGAGAAGAGGGCTCTGCCAATACAGAAAAGGAAACGAAACCCTGTTGATGAGACCAATCAGGGGGAAAATAATCAAAGCCACATCTGTGAGGCAGGTGGAGGAGGATGAAGAGTTCTGGGGTCACACTCTTCCCTTGCCTTGGGGTCACCCTCATGATTGTCCTGGAAGCCTGGATCAGAAAAAGAGGGAGGAAAAAAAGCAGTATAACAAGAGAAGTAGGAAAGAAAGGGGAATGGGAAGGATGAAACTCCACCTGGGCAATAGAGATGGAAAAGAAATTTCTCTGGGCAGATTCTAAATGAGGTTGTACTAAGTTCTCCCCTTCATTAAGCCTTCTCTTCCTAATAGCATGAACCACCTCATGACCACAATTCTTCAAGAGGCTCCTAACCAGTTTCTGCCCTCAGACTTCCTTTCCTTAAAAAACTCTAAAAGCACAGTGCTTAGAGTTGTAAAATATGCCTTAAACTTAACACTCCCACATTAAGGAGTCTATGAGGACCTAAATTACCTGCTGGATCAAGTTCATACTTCAGTTTGGTCATCAAGGCCTTCAATGCAATTCGAGTCAATAGATACATAAGTGCTGTGTGTAAAGGCTGTGGAGGATACGAAGAATACCAGTGAAGGAGAAATAATGAACATCAGGAATAAGGAAGAATCCAGCAAATGAAACTTTCACCAAGAGTGAGAAGTTCAATTCCAACTAGGGGAAGAAGAGGTCTTTTTTTTTTTTTTTTTTTAAAGATCTTATTTATTTATTTGACAGAGAGAAACACAGAGAGAGAGGAAACACAAGCAAGGGGAGTGAGAGAGGGAGAAGCAGGCTTCCCGCCGATGGGCGGGGCTCGATCCCGGGTCTTCAGTATCAAGACCTGAGCAGAAAGCAGTCACTTAACCAACTGAGCCACCCAGGCGCCCCGGGAAGAAGAGGTCTTGATTCACGAAGGAAGTGACCGTCCTGGGCTTAGAGAGAACAGGACGACTTCACAAGGCAGACATGGATAAAATGAACATTTTCGAATCTGGAAACAGTAAGAACAAGTCTCTGTGGTGCGCTGAAGAAAGGGCGCAAGGTGTTTAAGAAAAAGCAAGCAGAGTTGTGTGGCTTGGTCACCTACTTCCAATTCTTTTTTCCATGACACAGAGTGTTGCAGGTGACCTTGAGTCAGAGTGCCTGGTTACAAATCCTGACCCTGTACACCAGGACACTGTACACCAGGACCCCGTACAGCCTTGGACACATAATGTGACTGTCCGTGCTTCAATTTCCACCACAGCAAAACAGGGATGCAAGGGTCCCTGAGGACTAAGAAATAGCCCGAGAAGCCTGGCTGGCCCACGGCAAGCGTTCAGTAAGCCGTGGTTACAGCGCTACAAAGGGAGCTCGGGACCACTGTGGAGGGGCCAGAGTGCTCCCCTGAGTGCTCCGAACTTCAGTGAACTTTCCACAGAGTGCCAATGGAGGCTGGGGAGCAGAGAAATTACCAAGCACAGTTCAGCATCGTGCAAGTGGACCTAACACCAGGCTTCTGGAGAACACATAGATACAGATGACGATTTACAAAGCGTTCGCACTGATGAGGAAAGGGCCTGAGAGTGAGGTTAGTGGAAGCAGGGAAAGAAAAGAAGAACACCATGGGAGATTCTGGAGGAGGAAATAAAAGGATATTACTGGCAAAAGCAGGAGGTAAGAAGTAGAACGAAGACCCAAAGAACACTTATAGAGCTCCTAAAACATCTAGATGTTCACCCAGACACTACTTTCTATTCTTCTATTCTTTGAACACCTAGAATTATAGAGTTTGGCCAAACACGGAGAAGTGTTATAAACACCCTGGACTTATTGGTGAGGGGCTCTCTCATATATTCGCTGCCCTGGTCCCCAGCAGTAAGCCCCTTCTCTGTGACAAGAGCAAGTGATGCTACCTGATGGCAGCACTGTCCACGGGAGGAGCGGACACACCAAGCCACGCAGAGATGGGCAAGTCACCATGTGAGCTACACATACGCGCAACAATTCCGACCACTTGCCTTGGCGAAGCCTAATGTTGCTTGGTAGGATACCACTTCAAGTTTGGAGACAAAGGGGCATAAATCCATTAATGATGAAACCTGAAACTATGTCATGCTAATTCAGGTTCTCCTGAACTGCGATAACCAGGAACACACCCGACGCCACACTTCGCCTCTTTTTCGTAATCCTCGGATGTGGCCAGTCAGCGGCCAGCCTGAGAACGTCCCACCACGGAGTGCACAACACACTGATGAGGCTGCTTTGTCGGGTTTGCTATTTGAAAACGTGAGGGCAAACACACAATTCCATAAAAATAAAAGACCCCTTGCTTCTGCTTTTATCACTCACCCACTAGTCCCATATGCTCTCCAAGGATACCACAGGCTACTGTTCTCACCCACTGAAACTTAGGACACTAATTACAGATTTCCAATTCTTTAAAAATGAAGTAAAAAAATTCATAGCTAATGATTTTAACAAGCGGAAGAGATTACTTTTAGATACATGTTTCTAAATATGCATGGGAACAACAAAGAAATATACCTGCGTGTTAACAAAGGTTATCTCTGAAAGATGGGATTTCCAATCATTTTTATCATGCATACTTTCCTGCATTCTCAAATTTTCTCAAGCACAAAGTACTTCATAATCAGAAAAAAACCTTAAACTTATAAAGCTTTGTGTGGTAAATATGCCATATCAACTTAGTGCACATAGTTCTTTCATGAGTATAATTTAGGCCAAGTTATATACTTGGTGCTATGCCTTGAAAAACACACACATCTCGGTGGTAAGGCTGCAGAGAGTGCCTGACTAAGCCAGAGAATCTCCCCCATGCTGAGGGGCTCATACAGCTGTGAAACTGCTTAACAGAAGTGTTTATTTTTTTTTTAAGAAAAGCTTTCTGTTCTCTAGATAACCAATGACTTTAAGCTTACATAAAAAACGTATTATATTCATCACTAGCAACTCTCCTAAAAGCTATCTGTGGTGATTTTAAGTACCAAAAACTACAAATGCCCCCCGCCCAGTCATTCTTCATCTGATAGTATATTTTGTTTAGACTCCAAACATTAAGGAATATAACTGTCATTCTGTAACGAAGCCTCGATATTCCCATTAAGATACAAGAAAGGCACAAAATTGTAGACTTTCTAAATTAGTATTAAAAAGTCACAGGAAGGTGGGGTGCCTGGGTGGCTCAGTTGGTTAAGCATTTAACTTTTGGTTTTGGCTCAAGTCATGATCTCGTGGGCCTTGGGATCCATCCCTGCATTGGGCTCCCTGCTCTGCTGGGAAGTCTACTTGAAAGATTCTCCCTCTTCCCTCACCCTTGTCCCTCCCCCTACTTACTTGCGCATATGCTCAGTCTCTCTCTCTCTCTCTCTCTCTCTCTCTCTCTCTCTCTCATAAATAAATAAATAAATAATGTCATTAGAAGGCTAATATGATAGGGAAGGAAATGTCATGTCCGGGAGGCCAGCACCTAGCCTGTATACCAGTTTCCCCTCATGGTCAGTTAATCTCCCTGAGAAGGGACTTTTATTACTCACTTACCTGTTAGACCTGAATCTCTAACCTCCCAAGTGACACCTACACCTGAACCAGGGACTGCTGACCACTAGAAGTATAAAGCAGCAGTTGCTAAACTGAGGAACAGAGAGAAAAAAACAGCCCAAACCTAAAGGTATCGGTCCTAAAAGCCTCAATACACACACAACGTAAGGGTTATCTGGATCTATAAACAAAAAAGTGGAAGAGGCCTGCTTCTTCCAAGGTGTACTGAAAGTAAACAGCAATATCGTTTGCACACCATCAACCCAGATAATAAAGCCTAGAGATTAGAAGCATGGTTTCCAGATTTCAACACTTATGTTTCTGAGCAGTGGGTGACAGATAGCTTTCCCAAATTCACCTGTGAGCTCGAGTCCTCCATCTGTGGTGAGCTTGCCCCTTCTCCAGACTCAGATGTTAAATCGGGGCCAGACATTGAAGACAGTATGTCTCCAGAAGTGGCAGCCTGGTCCTGGGAAAGGGATGAGGACGGTGTGGGAGAGGGCAGCCCCATCACACCTTCTCCCACCACTGCGATCTCTCTCTCGCTGGACTTGCTGGAAACAAGCTGGCTTAGGTCAGGTTTCTGCACAGAGGTGATGACCAAACTGTTCTGAGTTCTCTTAGCATCTTCTACATCTCCGTTATACTTCCAAGCATCATCCATCTAAAAAGGAAACGGTATTTTAAGGTTAGCAACGTTAGATTGCTGTTTACAAAACATATACTTAAAACTGTAAAGGTAACATACCTCCCACAGCATCTATCCTAAAGCACATTCTTTCCTGCTCACAGATAGGCATATATGTAGTGGGAGAAGGATTTGATTTTTAAAAAGTGTTGATACAATAGACAGACTGCTGAAACTTGCTTTGCTCATTTACAATCACCGGGATAGGTCGATAGACAGATCTCTAGACTACCCTTTTAATTGCTGATCACTCCACTGTAGAGATTTCTACAATTTATTCATTTGATATGTATTCAAAGTTGTTTCAAGTTTTCTGTAACTTCCAAAAACACTGCAACAAGTACCCACATATTTTTATAATTGGAATATTATTTTTATAGATTTCTAAAAGTAACCTCACTGAACCAAAGGATTTCATATATAATACATGTAATATATAAATTTTATATATATCTATCTTCTCAAAAAAATTGTAGCAGTGTACTCCCAATGGAATGAAGAGAATCGCTATTTCTCTGCATCTTTGCCAACACTAGACATTTTCAATGTTTTAAATCTTTGTCAATCTGATGTGTAAGAGGCTATACACGTCATTCTTGCCCTCATGAGGCTGAATATGCTTCAGTGTGTTTTGCTATCAAACATTTGAACTCTCTTCCTTAAACTGGTTACTCATTTCTATATCCATTATTCTACTCCTTATCTTTCTTCTTATCAATTTGTAGGAGCACATGAAATCCCAGTGATATTAAACCTATATCCAGAATTCATTTTGCTAATATTTTTCTGAGTCTCTAAGTGGTCTTTCAACAGTTGCTGAGTCACATACATTTGATTTTTTTTTTTAGGCTGTCAAATATATCTCTATTTTACTGACTGTAATGACTAGGACTTTCCTGGCTAGTTTAGGGAGGTTTTCCTTATCGTGAATATTTTTTCAAGTTTTTGCTTAGATTACAGGATACTATCCTGGCAGAGGTAAAAATGAATCTAACATTAATCTTTACACTCTACTGTATCACACCCCTCTTCAGCTATGCAATACTGTTTCATTCTCAGGGCAAATGTTTCCGTTTTCTACATTCTTAAAAATCCCAGTATAAATAGAACCATGAGATACATTTTAATAACCCCATTCAAGCATATCAATTTCTAATAAGGCTGGTAATCAGAGAAAAATAGAAAGCTGTACATAAGGCACCTGAAAATATTTAGGTTAAATCATGCAAATTTGCTGTTTTAGAAGTCAAAAGGCACTACTAGCATCATCAAACGGTTTGGCCTAATACCTTACAAAAGCTATATTTGAGAAAATATAACACTTAAAAATGCTCTGCCTTAGAAAGCAGCTTATTCATTCTTTAAAATGTATCAGGACTTACTTTCATTGAATTTAAAGATTAATCAGTTCCACAGAGCTGTTATATTTTAAGCATTAAACATCTATTGAATCTAAATCAGCTGAAACAAAATGGCCGTATCCAGATGTTCTATATCAAGTAGAGATAACCAACTTCTACACAAGTCCCCCAACATTTTGCTCTTGAGAACAAACTAAATAAACTGGGGACACATTTTTTACCGTGTAGGATCTCGGCAGTGATGAGATTCCCCTTGCCTGAGAGCCAAAAGGTCTCGGTGTGACCACAGATGTTAACCTGGCTGTATCAGTTTTCTGGTAACTTCTGGGGAGAGAGGCTGAAACTCGAGTCGACTCTGTTTGTGCAGTCGGTGAATGCTGAGCAGACAAAGAGTCTGGGAGTTGTTCTTCCATGGGGCTTTTAGAAGGAAGGTGAACGTCAGCAGCCACAGCGTCTTCTCTTTTTGCAAAAGTTGTGGAATCTTGTTTAGGAATTCCTGTAGAACATGCTGTTCCCTTCTCTTCCACTCTCTCACTCTGACAACTTGCTTCCGACATGGTCAGTGTAGGGGAAAGTATCTCTTCATTCAGTACATCATCAAAAGAATGCAGCCTCCTCCTCGAGGTAACTGTCGACATCTGATTTCGGGATTCCCTTAGCAAGAAGAAGCACACCATGACACTGACTTACACACGTGACACACCGAAGTGGAGAGACAGAGGTTACTTGGGCAGTAACATAAAATGGACTAAGAATAAAAAGGCTACTGACATCACACAATAACCAACACTATATTAACAGAATAAGAGGATAAATACATGTAATTTTTTTTTTAGTGCAACATTAAAAGAGTGTAGAAACTCGACTCTTTTTTTTAAACAGGCTCTGAAATACTACACCTTTACCAATCTTCCCCAATTAGCGTACTACAAATATAACTGATCATCTGACAACCAAACTGAACCTTCCAGAGATGTGGATTTTATAGGGCTGGGAGTTCTTTCTCCTGTATACAATTTTAAATAACTTAGTAAAAACAAAAGACCACAAAAGACCCAGACTTCAGTTAAGATCAAGTTAGTATGTGATTTCATACAACTTGACAGGACTTGCATGAACAATTATTACAGATTAAAGACACCACTCATATTTATAGAGAAGTCCATGACACAGCCATCCTCATTGCTACCTTTTAGTAGGGAATCCCGCCTAAGTGCATGAAGCTGTGCTTACCACTTGCTTCTAAGCACAAAGGAGCTTTGTTTAACTTCACCTGACAGCACATTTCCTCTTTGACATTATCCTTAAAGCATATTTGCCTTCCCCCTGACCTATAAATATTCCAAGGTTTCTCATAGTAACTGCTCTACAGGAAAGTTTAAATTGGACCTTTATCCTTTTAGGTTGCAATGCCAAAAATAAACCCCTTACATTTATGTTTATATCACCTTCCTTTAAAACAGAATTTTAATCGCACCACTAAGCATAAAAAGGAACTTGATATTTTACACAATTTAGATGAGTGGGAGCTGGCTTTATGTGGCCATTCTATTCCTAAATTCATCTTAAAAGGAAAACATGTCGTTTATTTTCTGCACCAAAGATGGCCAACACCACCCAACAGTGCACTTGAATATACAATGTAAAAATCAAGAAAGAAGGCACACCTATATTAAGCACCCATTTCTTTTGTTAATCCAAGTCACTATTTATTACAACAATACTTTTTTTTCTCATTGCAGAACAAATCCTATTTGCTTATGTTTTAATATTGATATCCTACCCTTACATAAAATGTGGATTTGTAACACTGCTAACTCCCACTGTGAGAGGCACTCAGCTTTTATTACCTGTCCTGTAGCATTTCCTTAAATGTCTTAGAGCTTCTCTCGGACTTCTCAAGTGCCTGCTTTTCAATTTCTTCCCTCTCTTCCTTTTTCTTCTGCAGATCTGAAGTGTAGCTTTTTCGACGATCTTTCCATTTTGCAAGGTCCTGACAGAAGAAGAATCACATCAATGCAGGCATACCTGAATTTCTACACACCCTCTCTCGCAGTGAGGGTGCACCAGAGTATCCCATTACATCGCTGAAACTATTCACTCCAACTTGATGCTAAGGTGGCCTAATTTTGCTTTTTATAGCTGGCTTTTCTGTACCAACCTTTATCTCGTGTGTCTGTCTAAAAAACCTGACCTAATAAGATAGACCCTATTACCATTTTCCCGCCTACTTGCGCATTTCACAAAGCACGCTAAAGGCCTGTAATTGGGTGCTAGGTCAGAAAGATCAGGAACTGTTTCAGATTCATTTTCATCTTACTCCAATAATCTGGCTGTTGTGTGAAATGTCATATTTCACTAGTACAAGTGGAACAGAGATAGGATTGTAATGGTGAAGCATGAACACACAGTGTTTTTCATTTAACACACACTGAGTTGGACCCCTACTTTGAGGCAGGGGACCACAAACATGCAGACATGTATGATGTGGGTTGCCTCAAGGAACTCTTGGTCTGGAAGGGAAAGGGACTTGTAAATAAAAATTCAACAATGAGTGTGATGGTGAGGATCTGAAGGAGAGAGAGTGATCAACTCTACCTCTGGCAGGGAAGCACAGAGTTTGAAAAGGCTTTCCTCTTCAAAGGAAAAGGACCTGACCTGGGGAGGTCAGGCTTGAGGATATGATTTTAAAGCAGATAAACTCCACCTACCAACACAGCAAGAAGGAAAATCCCATAGGAAAAGTGGACTTGGTTCCCATAGTCCCTGGAACAGTCTAATCTAGCTGGGTGACCCCAGGACAAGCAAAGTGATTTTGCTTTTAAATTAGCCCTAAGAGCCTAACCTCGTTGTGACACTCCAGGGTTTAAGACATTTTGGATGGTACAGACTTTTCTAGGTCTCCAAAATAGAGAAATGCCATGCTAAGAACTGCTAGGGGCATTCCAGTCCAAAGAGGGTCACATCCAAGATCTCAGACTAAACTAGTCTGGTTTATACCCTTAAGAGTCGACAGGGCCATTCCTGCTTAAAAACAGCCTAAAGTCAATATGAACCACTTCCAAAAAGAACAAAAGCAGTGTGTGTTTAGTCCTACAGTATAATCAGGATGACTTTTCATCTGCATTGAAAGATAACCCTTCAATACCTATTTTTATACCCAAACTGTCCGCATGTATCTGGGCAAAGTGACATTGAGTTACTGTTTCTCGATCATTAAATCAAGTTCCCAACGAAAAGAGACACTGGAATTCAGAAATGCAGCCAAAGCAGAAGATTGTTCATTTCATAGACTTTAATCTCTCTGGAAATGAAGATTTACTATCCTTGGCCCTTTTGTTCATTCTAACACTCTTCCCTTCGCATAAAGTTATCCTCAAACTCCTTTGGGTTTGCTTTGTATAATTTATCTATTGTATTTCTAGACACTCCTTTGGTTTGTAACAATTACCCTTTTCAAAAAAGGTCAAGCTTTTTTCCTTCAGTGACAAAGCTAAATATTAAGTCTGTGTCCATATAAACATCTGGATATAAGTCAGCCCTGTGAAAACGTCCCATTTTGATTCATATCAGACAATTACTTTTCCAGCCAAAATATTACTCCTAGTTATAGTTCTTATTTCTACCCAAATCTCTCTTAACTCTGAGAACCCCTTCACCTCTCCCTGCTAATGCCCTCTAAACTTTCAATTAAGACTTTTCCCTTCATAAACTTCAGTAACAGTCATACCCCAAATTCAACCAACCAAAGCATGGGAACAAATTAACCATGCTGAGTAAGGAAGCAGATTCACATTTTTGAGACCTCAGAGAATACTGGAAAATAAATATCCTATTATACTTTTCACAGGGCCTTTAAAATAGGCAACAGTGATAGGCCAAAAAGGTGTTCAAGTCTTTTCAAAGGAAGCTGATCACAGAACTGCATTCTGTAGCAAGAAAAATCACCTCAAGTATACTAATCTTCTTTTATTTTTTTTAAGATTTTATTTATCTATTTGACAGAGAGAAACACAGCGAGAGAGGGAACACAAGCAGGGGGAATGAGAGAGGGAAAAGCAGGTTTCCCATTGAGCAGAGAGTCCGACGCGGGGCCCGATCCCAAGACTCCGGGATCATGACCCAAGCTGAAAGCAGATGCTTAACGACTGAGCCACCCAGGTGCCCCAATACTGATCTTCTTTTAAGAGAAGCAAGAAAGAGTCAAGCAAGAAGACCCTCCCCCAGTCTTCCCTTCTCCCAGGGTAAAGAGTACTCACATCTTGCCATTTCTGATCTTGTTCTCTTAATTGTGATTTTATTTTCTGCATCTCCTCGTAACGCAGCTGACGCAAGTTCCGAACATCCTCTACGCTGACATCACTCATGGACTTACTCCTACGACAAAAATACTTGTGGTAACCAAGGGTCACATAACTGGACTTAGGGTCAAACTGGAAGGCTGGGCTTTTGCTGGGAAATTCCATCTAAATTTCTGCTGTACTACCTAGACGTTTTAGTGATATTATCACAGAAACAGCACTACAGAGATAAATGGTGTTTTTCCACAACGCAGAAACAAGAGCCTAGCACTGCAGTGTGAATTCTTTCACAAAATGGCTAAATGAGCCATGCGTGAGTCTAAAAAAATAATCCAATGTTCATTTCGAGTGGTCCATGCATAGAAGGGTTACTTTGGACAGAAATATTTACCAGAATCATCTGTATTTTTCTCTCTCCCCCAAAGATAATCTTTTAAGGTTTGGCTGCCTTTTCTGAGCACTTATTAAATAATTTAATGACTACCTGATATTTTCTCCTCAAGTTCATTACTATGAATAAACGTGTCACTACTTCTCAAGGATTCTCCACCACACTAAATTTATTCTCAAAGCACCATAGGTAGTTTCTAACAGCCAGTTATAATGGAATGACCTCTACAGCTCTGTTTTATTAAGGCAGAGTGCGTGTCACCCAATGTGTGATCCTGTTATGAGTATGTACTGAGGATTAGCTCTCAGAGCTCAACCTAGAGTAGAACCACAGAGCAGAGTGAGGTGAGACACAAGGCACACAGAAGGGGTGGTCAGTTACACTGGAGAATAGTGAGTATGGCATAGTCCAGTATGAAAACCGGAGAGCAGGTAGGAATGAGAGAGACAGAGCTTTTGAAGGTAGGGTACCCAAAATGCACTTTCCTGCAGAACTTTCATAATGTACTTTGGATTTTAGTTCATTATAACAGACTCTACTTTCATTTAAGTAAGTTATTTAAGTAACTCTACATTTCCATCTTGGGCTTTTAAACTTTGCCCTCCCAAGAGTTTGCTATCACCACATTTCTTTTATAACAGGCTTGCCCTTAGCTAGCTCAAAAATTCAATTAGTTTCTATGCAAATGATTCCCAATCCACTGCCCAGGGCCAGGCCCTCCCTTGACTCAATTCCAATTACTTGTTGAATATCCCCTAGGCACCTCCATTGTAAAAGGACCAATTGAAATAATATCTAGGAAGGATTCTGTAAACTATAATTCACTAAACACATGGTTATTGTTGATGTAGCCAAACTCAACCTTGTCCCCAAACCTGCTTTTCTGCATGTGGCTGTTAATGGTGTAACCCGCTTCCAATCATCCACATTTGAAACCTAAGAACCATTTTTCACCTTTGCCTGTCCCTTCTCCCTACTTTCAATTAGTTATCAAGTCCTCTTATTCAGTGTCTTTTTCTTTCCACTTCTTTTGCCAACACCCTAGATCAGAACACAGCCAACTCTTACCTAGACTTTTAAAGTAACTTAAATTATCACCCAGGCTCCAGATCCAGTGAGTCTGTCTTCAACTGTCTCAACATGAAAGCCCTTTGTCAATATATATGCCTTTTTAAGTGCCACTCATTCCTCAGGATCCCTGATACATTAAACATTGGATGGGTGTGTGTAACTTTCTATTCAAACTTGGCTTGTCATAGACCAAAAACATGAGTACTCACCCACAACATACTCATCAATGAAATCCAACTCCATCCTCCAGGTTATATGCCGAAAGTCTTGGAGTCATCCTAAATGCCGCTCTTTTTTCTTATATATCATAACTAATTCCATCAGTAAATTCTGTCAGTCTACCATCTAATTATGACTAGGATACACCCCTCCTCACCACTTCCACCATTACACCCTGGTCCAGGCCGTCCCATCTCCCGCCTGGATTATTACAATAATCAGTCTTCCTGCTTCTACCCCTTCCTGCCCAACAGTGAATGCTCAATATTGCACTCAGATCCTGACATCCCTATACACTGCACCCACCAGTTTCTTCCCATTTCACACAAGTTAAAAGCAAGTTCTTCCAAGACCTAGGGCATGACTTGGATCCTGTCCACCTCTCCCCACTCATCTCCCATCATGCTCCCCTTCACTCACACTGCTCCAGCCAACTGGTTTCCTTGCACGTGCCCAACCTCCTGCTCTTCTACTGACTCTTCAACCAACCATATGGCTTATCTCCCAATTCCAGTCATCTGCTTGAGCATTACTTCAGTGTTTCCTCCCTGACCACCCTGTACAAAAGAGCAAATGCCCCTCTCTTTTGGCCACCTTAACCCTCACCCCTTTCCCCTATAGCATTTATTGCCAGTTGAAATGTTTATTAACACATCACCTGCCTCATCCTGTAAGATTATAAAGCAAGAATTTTTGTCTGTCTGCTCCTATATCACCTAAGCCTAGAAGAGTGCCCAACCCATGGTAGGTGCCGATAAATGTGTTGATCTGCAAAATATTCTACCACTTTGATAATTCCTACCTCTTCCACGCTAAAAGTGGTGGTCTGACCTTTCTCTCCACTCCTCTAGCACTTTAGCTATACCCTTTTCCTGGCATTAACATTCAGCATTACAATGTACTGTGTGTGTGTGTGTGTGTGTGTGTGTGTGTATGTGTGTGTGTGCAGGCACGCACATACATGTGCTTAGTTCAGCTCCCTCGCGAGTTCACATGTTGTTTGGAGAATAACACATTAACACATAGCAAGGCATGCAGGAAATACACATTTAACATGTGTAGCAAGAATGAGGTATGTTTTATTGTACTTAATCAAGCAAAGTAAACTCAAAGTGCTTCTTTCTCTGTGTGTAGGACAAATCAGGATCCCTCCCCAAAGTTTTATTGAGAAAAGCTCTGTAGGATTTACTGAAGAGTATTAAGGAATTACACATAGAATATATATCAAATTATATACTGGATCTTTAAAAATATATACCTAACTAGGTAAGACTATATATAAACCTGATTTATGTGAATTTGAAAATATAAATTAAGCTAAAACTGCAAAGAATAAGACTTTTTGGGCTCAGACTTTAGCAGACTCCCTGAAAAGAAGGAAGAAAAAAATTTTTCAGGACCAAGGCCCAAAAGGAATCTGGATATCCAACACATAAAGTTCCAAAAGTTCCAGAACAAACAAGGAAATGCTAATATTTTAATAATCTTTGGTGGGAGGGGCGGCTGATAGTCTCGGCTGGCCCAGACATGTCCACACATGCTCTCTTAGCTCGCACCCTCCTGCTACTGTGAAACCTTAACAGGGTCCTTTTCAGGAAACATGTTCACGATGAGCAGAGGCTATATCATCCTCCCGGGAGCTCAGAGCACAGAGCCTGGCACCCAGAAGGAGATCCCCAGTGTGTGTTCAGAGAAGACTAATCCCCGCGTGGGGCGGAAATGGGAGTTCCTTTTGCTCCTGAGGGGGTAAAATTACCTAAAGAAAGCCTGGCACCTTCCATGCAGACTGAACAAGTGCTGGGGACCCGGCTAAAGGTTCCAGGCCTGGCAGTGGCACCAATCTGCACCCTAACATAACATCACTTAGCTTCTCTGAGCCTCAGGTCCTCATCTTCTAAGAAAGGAAGGAATTGTTATAAGAAAGGGGGAAGGTTACACCGATTGTATTTTAATGACCATCAGTGCTATACACCAACTATTCTTATGAAGGCAAACAAGACTGCAGTGGTCTCTTGAAAACAAACTCTCAAAACAGCTTCAGATTAGCGGGGCCACCCCAGGCCATGCTGATAAAATCTAGAACTTTCTGAGCAGAGAAGTCTTCCAGCCAGATCATGAAGAATTCTTTCCTTCCTTATCAGAATTACCATCATAACATTAAACTCCTGAGGGCTTACTGTGTGCCAGCCACACTGCCAACTGTTCTACCTGGATTAGTTCATTAAATGATGCCCTCATCTGCGTCTACCACTCACTAGCTCTGTGTCCTTGGGAAAGCTGCAGTATCTGTGTCTCTTTCTTCATGTACCTGCAATGCACCTGACACTTACCTGTCTACCTCACAAACTAGAGATAATCTAAGAAGTAACAGCTAAGAAGTAAGGGATCAAAAAGACCAACAAGTAGAAAAGGTCCTAAATATAAAATCATTGATTGCTTTAAACAGCAGGTAGGAATCGAATGGTACCAAGTATGGGGTCCCTGGAGTCCCAAACTTTCAAGGGAAGATAGGGATATAGTTATGCACTTTTGAATATATTTCCTTTAGGTGCTGTAGGAATTCTCGGAAGCATGATAAGCATTAAAACCTGGATAATAGGGGTGCCTGGGTGGCTCAGTTGGTTAAGCGACTGCCTTTGGCTCAGGTCATGATCCCGGAAACCCGGGATCCAGTCCCACATCGGGCTCCCTGCTCGGCGGGAAGCCTGCTTCTCCCTCTCTCACTCCCCCTGCTTGTGTTCCCTCTCTGGCTATGTTTCTCTCTGTCAAATAAATAAATTAAAAAAAAAAAAACCTGGATAATAGGCTCTAGGGTGACTAAAAACTAGATATAAGAAACTTTTCATTTATACATTTACAGTCTAAATCAGGTTTTCCTTATAGCAGCACTATCAGTATTTTGGGGGTAGAAAATTATTTCTTGCAGGGGGCTGTCCTGTGTCCTGCAAGGCACTTTAGCAGCACCCCAGGATATAAAAACACCAGATGCCTAGTAGCAAACCCCCAGCCCCAAACCACCCAGTGTAACAATTAGAAATATCTATGGACATTGATGAATGTCCACTAGAGACAAAATCCCCAGAAACTCACATCCACATTATTTGCCCTTCCTCTTTGTTGTTCTGCAGAATCTTTTGGCCAAAAGCCATACATGAAATGTACATCTCTTAGTTGTCTTTGATTACAACTTCACCTTCAATCAGTTTTCATTTCCTATTGATGCTGGCAGTAGATTGAATAGCTTAGTCCTATTACAGATTATAACTACATACCTTTACAACAACTTTGTCATTCACAGCTTCTGCCAAGAGGGCTTCATAACCATATTTTCAAATATTATAGAATCATACAGACAAATCCATGCAACACAAAAGCACATGTGACAAAATGTCACATATAAAGCATCATATCAAAAATAAACACAGTGACAGATGTTAAATGCCAATAAAGAGCAAGCCCAAAATGAGTAAGCTAAGCCTTCAAAAGGTAATGTGCATTTCTCTTTCCCCTGGTCTTTAACCAAAAGGAAAGCATTCATGTTACAGTCGGTCATTTTTCAATCACAGGATATTAAACAATGAAGATTTTCCAGGTAAGTATACTAAGCTTAAAAATGGACAGGATATCCAAGAAATATCCTTAAGAAATATCACTTGTTTCCTGTTACATGAACATGTCTAGAAATAGGAAATAAGTTCTAGGTGAAATACCTATACTCAATCCAATTTTTTTTTGTTTTCATTGCAGTAAATCAGTTTAAGAAAAACATTGGTATCAGATAGAACACAGGGGGGAAAATCCCACATAAAAGGTTTTGATGACCAGTGGTATAAAACGCACTTTAGTTTTATGAAGACATATTCACTTTACCTTCCATTATCTGACAAGTCCATTATTCCTCAGTCTCAATTTACAGACAACCTTGCTTTATTTGTGTTACCTTGGCACTAAACTGCAAGGGGAACAGGCTTTAAAACAAATACTGTACCACGCAAGCAACAATCCGGAAAGAGTCTCCAGAAGGTATGTGCTGCTGCTAGCTAGTACTAGAAAGATCCTTAGCTTTTTGAACTTGGTACTTGGGTTTCTTTTCTCTCTTCTTAGCCCAGTCGGATGGAGCATCCCTACGAACATCCCTAGGAACACGAGGAGTAGCATCCCTAGGAACCTCCCTAGGAACATCCCCAGGAACACGGGGAGTCACGGAAATAGCTGTACGTGCTCACATTCCCACCCAGTGCCTCTACTCAGTGTACTTGCATCCTCTTTAAGAAAAACAAGCTGCTTCTGTTATCAAGTCTTACTAGCAGTGAAAATTCCAAAAGTTTTCATTCAAAATGCTCAAAGCTGCAAAGATTTTTCATCCATTGAAACAGCTTTCCCGTGATGAACTGAGATGAGCAGATGCTTAAGAGTCAAGCTGACAAGTACCCTCACCAAAGAGAACAGAGAGAGCTTTAAGCCCTTGAAGAGCTGGATGGGGAATGATGTGCCTTTGCACGGCACATTGAAAGCATGCGGGGAGCCTGATTTTTTTTTTAATTGCAATTAATTTCCCTTGACTCAGTTACACTTTTCCCCAGAATGGTTATATGGCTTCAAATAGTAATTTTAGTAAGTTCCAAGATTTCTACACTTTAAAAATTATCCAATGCTATCAAAACTAAAGATTCTTAGAGATGACATAATCCCAGTGGGGGGAAGATACTTAGTTACAAAGGTTTAGGCCAATTAAAATATCTGACATACTTAAATTTTCTTCTTGTTCAAAAAATATTAACAATTAGATTCACAAAGTCACAGAAAGTCTGATGGCAAATATGAAGAGGTAGCCACCTGGTTATTCCGCACTAAGAATGAATGATTCTACAGCGCGCAGTGAAAAAGTAAAAGTATGGTAGCATTTTTTTAAAAAAAGATTTTATTTATTTGACAGAGAGAAACACAGCCAGAGAGGGAACACAAGCAGGGGGAGTGAGAGAGAGAGAAGCAGGCTTCCCACCGACCAGGGAGCCTGATGTGGGACTTGATCCCGGGTTTCCGGGATCATGACCTGAGCCGAAGGCAGTCGCTTAACCAACTGAGCCACCCAGGTGCCCCTGGTAGCATTTTTTTTTAACTCTTTCTCATTATTCTAGAAATGGGGAACATTTCCAGAAAACTTTAAAATATTTTAATTTTTGCACTTTTGGGAAGCTGATTTTGGCTTTGTGACACAGCCATGTCATAACTTATTACCCTAATCAGGAATCTTGAAAATGGTTCCAAATTCCACTAAGGAAAGATTAATGTCATTCTTCTTCCCAAATCATAAAGCTCCCCATAAACTAGGAGTATATAGGTAATACCAACTGCATGAATTCCAACCTCAAAGTGAATGCTAGTATTCCTTTTCCATCATAGACTTTCTAAAATTTTCTAAAAGAATTTTATTTGGAAAAAAAATAACTTTATTTGGGCGTCAACATCTAGAAGTGAGAATTTTGGTCTATGTAGCTATCTCAGGCAAGTAATTGTGTTACTTTACAACACAAAGTTCAACTTCTTAAATTAAAAAAAAAAAAAGAAAAGAAAAAAGAAATGAATGGCGGGGTGGCGGGGGGTAGACCTGAAATCTTAAACTTCTAATAAAAGCAAAACCTACTGCAGTCATATAGCACTTCATGCATGGTGCACTCAGACACAGAAATACTACCATTAGGTTGCAAAATTAAGAAAAGATTTCCCATTTCTTTAAATGACATGCACATCACACAGCACCCCCATTTAGTGACATGCCAGGATAGAAATGCAGTGACATAGTGCACAAAGGACGGACAATGCACAGATTTTTTTCTTTTTACTGTGAACTAAAAAACTTACCCATTCTCACCATAAATCTTTTGAAAGAGTCTAAGAAATCAGAAAACCAAAAATTAAAAGTCACTTCTCAGTTTTGTTACTTTCTAAATATTCAGTTATCTTTAAGATTCTAACTAGAGATGGACAAATCTCAAAAGGTTTTATCACCTTCTTGATAATGTCTCAATTTCTAATCGATCTCATGTCTCAAGGAATCAAATCAAGTGAGATAAAGAGTTTCCTAATTTGCGTTGTACCAACAAATCCATAATCAAGAGCTTCCTGTTGCCAGGAATAAAAGTTAGATTTGGATCTACTGATTTTAATCAACCTTGTATTTGTCCATCCCAAAGTTCAACAAGCTGAACATCAAAAAGGCAAGTTGAATAACATGTAAACACAGACACATTATTATCAAAATGGCCAAATTGCATACAGGTAAAATTTAGCAGACAACAAATAACATCATGCATTTTAATAGTTTGCACTGAATTTTAAACTATAAACTTAAAAAGTCACATATTCATAGTCCAAGGAACCTGGGTCCAAAACAAAATCATAATTAAGGTAAATGAAATTTGCAATGCCATATTTTAAGAGAAATGTTTACACATAAATCATACATTCCAAAATATGAGAAACACAGGAAACTAAACTACAACTAGACTGGCTCAGAAAAAGCCTGGACATGAGAATATAAAGTCTGTAAACATAACTGGAAAACATTTTCAGGAAACTTCGTGTTGCAGATAGTATCACAGTCTTCCTTGAGGCCAAAGGCAAGATTTGTGTCTACACCTTTTAAAAGAGGCCTCAAACAGTTGAATTAGAGATGTGCAAATATGGAATTGCACTTTTTCCAAGAAATCACTACAAGTTTCTTGCAACAATATAAATTTTTATAGGATGCTTCAAAATGGCTCATGCCATGCAGAGTTGGGCAATACAATGCCACTTTCTCACACAAGAAAAGTTAAACAAGACCATCCATGACAAGCAAAATCCTTTCAGAAACACACTCTGACCTCTCAACCATCAGCCGTTTCCTGTGCCTAAGTCTGCTGGCCTCCCGGATGGCCTCCCACTTCCGGAGGTCTGCCTCACTGCAGGGACCAGGGGTGAAACTGACAGGAGGCATAGTCGTCCCCAGTTGCCAAGACTGGATCTTTCGAGTCAACATGTCATCTTTCTTCTGCATGTAGGAAGGCACTAATACTCTACAGCTCTTTCTTTTTTCTTTGGATGGGCGTGTCCTTTCAAGTACACAGAGAAATTTCGCTTGAATTTCTGGAGGAAGAGTCCAGGGTTCAGGAAAAGGGACTGGTTGATATCTATCCGGGGCCCCTGACAGAGGCACCTCTTTTTTCTGTGCCAGAATTCGGCGAACAATCATATCATCCTTTTCTAGGTCTGGAAGTACAAGTTCACCTTCTCTACACTGCAGAATTATATCTCGCTCTACAGGATCATCTTGCTCAGAAAACCTTCTAAAGTCTTCGAAAGTCCGGAGAACATACGGATTGGCATGGAAAGCCCCAGTCTTTCTGACAAAGAAATCATCATTCTCTAAGTCAGGATCTAGGGTTGACATCTCAAGGTCATCTCTTTTATACCCTGGTGCAGAAGAGAGATTCTTTCTGCGTGTTATAAGCCTTGGGCCGGCAGTAGGATCAATTTTGATATTTGTTTCAGAAGACAGGATGTCATCAGAGTATGTTTGGAGTGCTTGAAGTAATAAAAACTGACTGAAGCACAGAAAAGAAAAAGGAAGGGAGAATCTTATTAAGTTTAGGTAGAAAAGGTAATTAGGCGGCAGATCAACTAGCCCATTACCATGGGCGAATTATTTTAGGCTACCATGGGAGAGATTCTTGCTTGGAAGAAAGACTAGCCTTTAATACCATCACCCATGACTTTCTTGGATACCATTTAAAGAAGCAAATGCAGAGTGTACTTCTCAGGAAACGTGGGCACCAGCCAGGCCAGCTGATGGGGCTAGAACGCAGACAGAGTGCCCCTCCCTCCCTGTCATACACAAACTTGCTTTCCTCCTTCCCTTATTCTGTTACCCACGGTGATGTAGCCCCCATCCCAGAGAAGCAGCAGTGGCCTTGCCAAAATCGAAGAGTTGGTTATCAAGCACTTTATGCAATCAGGTAGTCAGCAAAACTAAAAAAAATATTAAATTAAATACAATGCTGTGAAGCTTTCAAAAAGACCCTGATAAATCTTTTCTTTGCCTTTTCCCACCAGACTTGCATGCCCTGGTATTTATCTAAAAGTTATTTCCTTTCTCCACACCTCCACACAGAACACAACCATAAATTCGAGTCAACTCTTGCAAAAGCTTTTTAGAAATAGTTTTCCAAAAGATCTGACTATGCCCCTAGTACATGTAACTATGTACTATTTTGTACATCATTGCACTGAAGAATATTTTATTTTATAGACTTCTGAGCTTATATGCTCCCACAGAAAGCAGGACAGTATACATTAGGCTTTTGTGCTAAATATTATGAATGAGATGTCAGGATCCAGCGCATCATGGTCAGAGGTTAATGTAGCAGCAGCAGCTGGCACAGGTGTGCCAGGCCAGACTGAAAGCGGGCAGGCTCATGCACACAGGTACACCTGGGCTCCTCTGAGGCACCACTGCTTCTCCCGGCTGCACAGATGTCCTGGGAGCTCCTGGCCCCTTTGGGAGCCAATTCCAGCAAGAGTGATCGTCTTTGGCAGCTGCTGTCTAGCCTATGTTTTGCTTTTTGGATTCTACTAAAAATGGAGGAGCTTCTGTCAGAGCTCAAATCCTCATCCTCAGAATCTGAATTCCTCCTACTGTAGAGTGATGCAGAGAAAGGAGGGAGGGAAGGAGAAAGAGTTGGAGAAAACTACAACCACTGAAAATCCTGTCATGCAGAAGCCTTTCTAAGATCCAGACCCTAAGGCTTAAATTTAAACAGCGTTCTTTTGTTGTTGTTGTTTTTGTTTGTAAAAAATGCAGTTATAGAGGTTCTATAGGTATTGAAGAGAAAAGTAACCTTTCTCTTTCTCTCTCCTGAGAAGCACACACATAATACACCTTGCCAGGATGCTGAATGAACACTAGGACAACAGAAACGTGCACAGGACAAACCTGAATCCCTGAAATTCTTTATACCACGGTCTGTAAGTTTCTCTTTTTATTCTTTTCCAGTTCACATCTTCTGGGATCCAACATTTGGGAAGAAACTGATCAAAAGCATTCCCTGGGCTCGGCATGATTGGACTTAACTTTCGCACATAAAGATCATCCTTGACAGTGTTGGGTATACTTGTCTTTTCTTCTTCCTCTTCTAAATAACAAGAGGGTTTTGAACTTTCTTGTACTCTTGGCCAATTCTCCACGTTTGTGCCCCAAGTTCTCCTCTCGTTACTGTTCAAAACATCCAACTGGTTAAGATACTGAATGACAATTTGTGACACAGAACAAAAAGGCATGCTTTCTGGCTCACAGAGTTTGCGCCACTGGATGAAACAAATTAGTTGCCACTCTCATCACTATAGTTCCTAGAGCAAAGTTAAGGCATTATAACAGCACCTCATTTTAATTAGAGAATAGCTTAATACACAAGGACCAAAGATAACTATAAGATGTGTTAAGAAGAGACAGACTGCAAACAATCTGGGGGGTTATGTATTAAAATCAACATCACAGACGTTCTCATTCAGAAGAATTTTTCTGACCTCGTCAGTTCATACAGCCCAGCGGCTAATGGGTCAGCAGGAGGAAACCTTTGTGAGTAAGAGCTAGGAGAGCTGGTTTTCGAGGTGAAACACTCAGGCCTCTTTTTCACTCGGAATCTACGATTGGCTAAGTCATCCAAAACTATATCAGGCAACCTTCGTTCATCCTCGGAGTCCGAACCACTTTCAGAACCATAGACCTCCTTCTGACAGCAATCTGGATTTGACATATCCCACCGTGCCCTGCTAATTTGATGGGAAATTAAATGTCTGTGTGTCCACTGAGATCAATCAAGACAGGAAAAAAAAATGGAAAAAAATAACTGCTCATGATAAACAACAAAAGTCATCCAATAAGCTGGAAGACATCAATAGACTAAAAGCATGCATCTAAAAAAAGAACCGGCACTTCCTAGGCTGACACTCTAAAATGGAAGCAGTATCGTCAGGATATGCGTGACTAAAGATATAGGTAAGGAAAGAAAATTTTTTTTCATTAGTGAAGTTTATTATCTATGAAATACATTTTAAGAACCATTCCTTTTCCTGTATTTAAAATCCCAGCAAATTCCCAAAGCACACTGAATTTTAAAACTCCATCATCAGCTCGTATCCCAATACCTTGGAAATGTTCCATCTGCTTCTGGATACACCGGGCTGGCCCAACTTCTTCTGTTATCCTCATTTTTGTCTGGCTTTTTCTTCCTCAGCGGCGCCGGCACATAGGATGGCTGTCTACTTTTATTGGGCAAAAAACGATTGAACGGTAAAGCAGATTTCGGTTCAATGGCTGAAATCCTTCGATAGGACATATCATCTTTATTATAATCCTGCATTTTGGATGTAAATTCAGAATCTGTGTCACTTTCACAACCTATAAAAAAAGCAAGTGAATTTGCTTTACTCTCCAGATCATGTGTCTAACTGAACCCACACAGCAAGCCTACTTTGTCTTCCCTTGGAAACCCAGGGCTCTTCTGCTAACTCTGGGGAATATTTTTAGAAATTTGTCATGAAGTTGTGATAAGATCCATTAGGAGGAACTTGCTTTGCATACTGGAGGCGCATGCGCTACATTCTTTTACTGTTGTACATTCTAAGCAGAAAAAGTCCCCATTAACCACTGAACTCCTTCTCTTCCCAATCTTCCTTGCCCCTGTGACTTTACATAAAATTTATTGATGGAACACACGAGTAAAATGTAGCCACTGAGTCAAAGACACCTAAAACGAGGTCAAAGAGTCAGTCAAGGGAAAGTCTGTAATTTAAAATAAAGCACGCCATTGTCTCGAATTTCTGTGAGGTGAGAGATAAGGGGAGGACAGGGAAAGAGAAACAGAAAGCACAATATCACAAAGGCATTGGCCAGATCCTTGCAAGACCCCTACAAACAAGAATCACACATCGGAGAGGGGGTTGGGACTTTAGAAGTCAACCTGTCCAGAGGAATATCAAGTCTCATTCCTAAATGAACACATGCACACTCAAGGCTTTTTCTGAGGGTGGTGTGGAAATACTGGGATCCTTGTGTTTTGATCCCAAATCATTCAAACACAAATTCAAAAGAATGTACTTTGTACACCTCAAGGTCAGATAGATACAAATACTGATCTGTTTTTATAAAACAAATAAGTCTGCTCTTTTTAAAGGCATAGGAAGAAAAGAGGCTACAAAATACTACTATAGATCCAAGCTGAGTTGTCTCCCTTTTCTGCCCTTTTCTTCCTCCCTTTCTGTGTTATCTGTAAAGAAAGTCTGCAGATGTTCCTTGCTTCCCACCAGGGCTCTCTGGGAGCATGGCCATCCCTCCACACCTGCGGACCAGAGTTGCCGCCTCTTCCCACCCAGAACACCTGCAGGGTTCACCTGTGCTGGAGTCCGACTGCTCTCCTCTCTCCTGCTCACCAGAAATCTAGTTGGTAACACTGAGACTAGCCTACAGGAAGCTGTTGAGCACACCTCTGTGAGCCTAGGAGGCTGGAAGCAGGTAAGGGAGAAAAGGCAGAAAGGGAGGAAGCACCAGCAGCTGTGACCAGGAGGGTTAATAGTCAATAATCTGATGCTTCATTTTTACCACCTCCTAAATATGACATTTTTGGCAAATAAGAAAGGTCTTAAAGAGTCTTGCCAAAATGTGTACCTGTGAAATTTAAACACACAGGGAAATTTTCTACGTTCCAATTTTCAAACTTGAAATCTTTTTATTTTTGAGTCCAGCGGAGTTCTCTACAGAGTAGGCAAATATTCTTAATAGGATAAGGGTTTTATACAAAACCAAAGAACTTGACTTTGCAATGCTGTTCATCTAAAAATATTATCCTAACGATGGAGATCAGTTTAGGATTACAACCAGTAGGCAGCAGAATTTCAGCACACTGATTACAAAATTTTGATCATCTGGGCTCCCCGCAGGCTTTTCTTCTCTTGCTCAGTTGTAAGGACTAAGCCTTCACTTCCGCCCTCTTCAAACAAGCTCTGCAACTCTGCAACTCCCTTCCCACTGTCAGGAAGCAGTGGGACAGTGGCCTTCTGCTTTCTGTCACAGTACCAAGCAGAGGGAGAGGACTTTCATTCCACACCATGGGCCCATTTGTACAGGATGCACCCGAAGTCTACTCCCACACACCTTCAGTCTTTGTTGGCTGGATATATTCAAATGTTGCATGTTTTACTTTATACAGTCAGGACAAAGCAATATAGTGTGTTGATAATTTCAGCCTCTCCTTTTACAGCTTTAATCCTTCAGATGAATTATAAACTCAGATTCATTTCCTTAAAACTGTACTGGTCATCTGGGCTATGGAAATGTTGGAGAGCAGACAACCAACAAATGTATCAGTAAATATAAAAGGTTAACTCTTAGATAGCTATCCACTTTTTAAATTTCAAATGTCACTACTACTCCAAAACCTAAGAATGTGAGGGTTGGTCATACTTAATTTGTTGATTAATTTGCTTTTTCAAAACCAAATCCATTGTACATCACTTTTAGGTAAAGTTACATCAGAACAACAACAAAGACTGTTGTTGATGAGTACATGCTTTGTATTTAGGATAAGAGCAATGTACTCTGAGGTACCTCAGAAAAACAAGATGTATAATGAATGTATAGAGAAAGGGGTAAATGTGTGTAAAGCCAGCATAGCACAATGTCATGGTAGAACTAGGGGGCTGGAACATGGGTCTTCACTGTAAAATACTTTCAACTTTGTTGAGGTTTTAAATGTTTATAATAAGAACCTTAGGAAAAACAAGTAAAAATTTAAATGTGATTATCAATATAAACAGCAAAGTAAAATCCCTAACAATCAAGCACAAATTCATGACCAGAACTCTCAGTGTTTTCATGTTCATGGTAGAAGCACAGAAATTTTACTGGTGGTTTCAATCTATCTAAATTTGAGTTATTAGAGGTATACAGTCAGAAATTTCTGACACCACCCAATAGCCATTGGAAGAACACATGCACTGCACTGAGGGGCACCTGGGTGGCTCAGTGGGTTAAGCCTCTGCCTTCGGCTCAGGTCATGATATCAGGGTCCTGGGACTGAGCCCCGCATCGGGCTCTCTGCTCAGCGGGGAGCCTGCTTTCTCCCTCTCTCTGCCTGCCTCTCTGCCTACTTATGATCTCTCTCTCTGTGTCAAATAAATAAATAAAATATTTTTTAAAAAAAGACATACACTTGAATAACTGATTTGACCATAATATTAGGATTTTGAAAGAAGGGGCCTCTCATGACAGAGTAACTTTCATTTACATGTTCTTTCCTCACACTGTTCTGGATTCACTCCAGACTAATGGAAGCAAAAGAGATTTTCTAATACCATGCTAATCCAGCTATTTAATTATCAGAGTTTAGCATAATACTCCATTATGATAGATAGCAATCAGTTTGGGGGAGAGAATTATGCAAATATTTTTCTTGCTTATCCTTTAGAGAAGTTTTCTTTTATCTTTTGGGGAGAAAATTATTCAGAAAATAGAACAGACTTTTGTAGAATCTTTCTTGTTTATGTGTCGATATATCAGTGAATAGGCCTCAGATTAGTAAACTTGAATCTGGAGAGAAGAGAATTAGGATAGATTATCACGATTGAACAAGTTATAGTTAATGGTCTCCCCGCTCTCCTCTAAACATTGAAGGATAAAAAAAAAAAAGTGAAACTATTGCCTTTCTAGTGGTGATACAGTGAGGAAGGAATGAGAAAGGAAAAGAAAGGGAAAAAAAAAGAGAGAGAAAAGGAAAAAAAAAAAGCCAACCAATATTCTAGTCTCTAGGAAAATCCACATCTTGGTAAAATTTTTGTCCCAATAGATTTTGCTCCATTTTTCTCCTCTCTACTATTCCCAACTTTCTCTTAACATCCAAACAAATTAAACATAAACTGACAGTCAAAAATGCAACTCACCCTCACGTCCACCCCTCAGCGTGATATCAGAGGAGCAGCTTGTGAATGACCTAGACCCCAAAGAGTCCAAGCTTTCGAAGGAATCTTCTCGCTTATGGCTGCCTGGAGAAGTAGGAAATTCCCCACGTTCAGCACACCAGATATCACCGTAACCACTGTCCCTGCCACTCCTTTTCAGGCAGCTGGAGTCTTCAAGAGCCTAAAGGAAAAGTTTGTAAAGAAGTTACCACAAGCTTCCAAAGATGTAGTAAAAAAAAGGTATTCAATACTATTTAATAAATGAGTATCATTTATTTAAAAATAATTTTAATAGAACATTTTAATAGAAGAAAAGTTAATAATACATTCAAGTGCTAAAATCAGTGTTTATTTACAGTTATTTGGCAATGAACACGAAAGGAGTCAAAGCAAAAAGTCAACCTTAATTTTGATACCCAAAAGGAGGTAACTTAATAAGATTATAGTCACCCTACCTTTGGGAAATATTTGGAGGATCTATACTAAAGTCACTGTAACTGTTACGGTTTCTTAACAAAAATCTTTAAAAACAAAAAGAAGGGCAAGGGCAGCAGGCACATACCACAGAGTTCACCCATTTTCATTGATTATGAAATAGCTAGATCTGCCAAAGAAAGCAGACTTGCTTGTGGGCATTCAAAATTTACTTTCCCTGATTCCAAACAAGTTTTTATTTGTCTCATATAAGAGATATATAGGCATATAACAAACATGATCAGCTACAGGTTTGTGAATTATAGAGAACTTCATTTAAAAGCATAATTTGGGGGGAGCCTGGCTGGCTTCGTGAGCAGACATATGACTCTTGATCTTGGGGTTGTACGTTCAAGCCCTTGTTAAGTGCAGAGATTATTTAAAAGTAAAAATCTTTAAAACATATATATACATATATATGTTATAGATAGACAGATAGATATAGTATTATTTTGAATAACATTTCTCTGAAAACGCTAATAGAAAAATAATACTGGACTTTTTAAAATTAGAATTTCAATAAAATTATAAAGTCCTTAGCACTGTCCCAATATACAGTAATCAAAGAGTATCTATGATTAACTTTTTCCTACAGTGAAGGTGATTTTCTCATCAACATACAAATCAGAAATGCTACCTGCAGATGAGCAAACTAGAGAGATGGTTTCAAGAATGCAGGAATTCCTAACACCTACATGTCATACATGAATCTTGACTAAATCAGAAGTAAATCAGAAGTCAGAGAACAAAAGCCATGAATGAAAATTGGGAGAGAGTAGGGAAATTTTGAATATGGACTCAATATTAGATGGTAGGGAACATTTATTAATTTCCTTCAGTATAACAGACATTATAGCTATATGGAAGAATATTTTTATTCCTAAGAGAAATATGCTGAGATTTTAGAGGTGAGAGATCTCTAATTTACCTTGAAATGATTAAGCAAAAACAAACGAAAGGATAGACATGTAAAGCCAGTATGGGAAGATTTTAATAGTTGAGTCAGATGGCTCATATCTGGGTATTTGTTGTATGCTTCTTTCAACTTTCAATTATGAACATTTTAACATATGGATAAAGTTGAAAAAAGAATGTGCACGATGTATAATTAGCAGCTGTCCTGGGCATACTTTTGGCTGGGACTGGATCTGTCGATTCTTGGTTCGACTCTCTGACCGACAGATGAAGCACCCATAAGGTCTAGTGGACTTATGTGAGATCTCACATACATTCGATGCTGATCCCCTGGCATTAGAATGGACATCCTGCCATGAAAACGTGAGCACCTACAACTTGTATCTTGTTTATAAGGAGACAGGGAAGCTGGGCCTAGTGCTGATACTGCCAAAATACTTCTCAAAATATAAAAAGATTTTTAAAATTTTAAGTAAATCTTTAGAGCCATTGGTTTTCTCAGATATGTGCTTGTTAAAGCTCAGACACAGAACAGGATGATTTTTTACCTCATCAAATGTACACAGTATTGATGACGAGCCACTTCAGTGATAAAAAAAAACCCAAAGCTGAACCTGGTACCTGGTTTTTACAAGGACTTCCCTCTGACCAGTCACCTAAGATGAGTCACCTCCAGTTTATCTGACAATTCAGGTACAACAGCTTATCAAGTGTGGTTTTTGTTGTTGTTGTTTACAGATTTATTTATTTAGCAGAGAGAAACACAAATAGAGAGGGAACACAAGCAGGGGAGTGAGGGAGGGAGAAACAGGCTTCCCAGTGAGCAGGGGCCCCAATGTGGGGCTCACTCTTGGGACTCCGGGATCATGACCTGAGCCGAAGGCAGAGGCTTAAAGACTGAGCCACCCAGGCGCCCCTCAAGTGTGTTTTTTAACTGACACTTTGAATTGGCCATTAAGCATTATCTATTTCAGCGTGAAACACTTGAACACAGTGACTGTGAACAGAAGAGATGCAAAACAGTGATCAGATAGATACATTTACACACTTCTTACGGCTGTCCCCATTCCATTACTATGTAGTTTTATCTATCAAAATGTTTTACCTACTCTGGCTCTGACACTAGTGATGGGAAACAGCATCGGATAAAGCATTCCCCAGTGCAAACGCTGTACTAGGATTATTCAACCTGAGTCAGACTGCCATAAAAAGAACCAAAGGCTATAAGAGAACACTAATACAGGAGGCAAAGTCCCATATTATTTTTAAGTAGAAGTTTTCTTAGCTGACATAACTGTAAGGGAGGGTTCCGCTCATGTTCCAAGCCACCTGCACCTTCATCCATCACAGCCTTACCCTCTCCCACTGCACTAACTTATCTGTTCATCAGTCTCCATCACACAATGGTGCTCAAGGAGGATGGCCTTTTGCAAGTGTTCTCCCAACATCTAGAACAACACTTGTGCAGGATAACTCTAAAACCTAAATTAACTCTTTCAAGAAATTTGACTGAAGTACCATCAGCTCTCTACAGTTCAAAAAAATAAATATCAAGAAGGAATACCTATAATTCATCTTTCTACAAAGTATATGGCTGGGCTCAGGCAAAAGTATTTGAAGATCAAAGTCAATGTAAGGCAAGGTGCTCATCTTCATCCTAACCTAAAGTTTCTATCTTCCAATCATGGTAACTAACATTTACTACATCCTTACAATGTGCCAGAGACTAATAATAAATATCTTCTCAGTACAGTGCCATTTAATCATCATAAAAATCCATGGAGCAACTACTGTTAATAAGATGATAGCATATTATTTTAGCTACCTATTTTCTTCTGAACACTGCAAATTCCCCCAGATCAACATTCCCCTAGAAAAGTTAATTTTCCCATTTGGATCTTATAAATGAAAATTTGATACAGCTGTGGTCAGCCGTATAGCACTGGGCTCTCCTCAAGCAATCCTTAAGCATTTGAAAGCTGCAACACAGACTCCAAGATATAAAGGACTGAAGATTTTAATTAGATTTTAATTTAAACCCCTTATCACATTCATGTAACAGCATTTTCTGCTCTCTAGGAAAGAGAAGCAATATCATGACAGAATCATGGGGAAACTGGGGCACAAGCATTAAACATATAATGACCCATGACAAGATATTAAGATAGAGAAATAGAGTAACTTCCACACACGGTAATAGTCCTAAAGCACCTCTCTACTACAGATTGAGTTCCTCATATGGAAAGAGTTAAGTTATATCAAGAACCTTAGAAAGGAAGCAAATGAGTAGTCACATAATTACCTAAAACTAAGAAAGAAATATCAGACTCACTCACTCCTTGGTGGCGGTGTATAAAACCACCACGTAAGTAACAGCCCTTTCTACCCAGCACAATCTAGACTGGAGTGAAGAAAATAGGAGCTGCTGTATTTGTTAGAAGAGGGGTCTCCCTCTCTCACTCCCCCTACTTGTGTTCCCTCTCTGGCTGTTTTACTCCCTGTCAAATAAATAAATAAAATCTTTAAAAATAAAATAATAATAATAAATAATTTTTAAAAAAGGAAGAGGGGAAGAAGGAAGAGGGGAAGTGGAAGGAAGGGAATATAATGAGATAGGGAAAAGGGAGAGAAAGTAGTAGTATTCGGAACAGCAGTCATCTCATCCAGATGTGGTTTCCTTACCTTAGTCAGAGCTTGTCCTAAAAGATTCTCAAATGCTTTCAAATTAAGATGGGGTCCATTATAGTAGGGGTTACTTTGTGCTTTTCTTCCCAACCAGTACAGTGTTATCAAAACCTTAAAAAATTCCAAAAAACAACAAGATCAGTCTATTTAGTAACTAAATGCAAGTCCAGATGCTAGTTGGCACTCTAGACGGAAGATAGCATATCTATGTAGGCTGAAAGTAGAATTTCTTTTAAATTATGTGAAGGAGAAGGGTCATTAAAAATGTTAAATATTCTTAGATTTCTATCTCTGAGCACATTCTCAGACCAAAAGCTCAGATCCCAACAATTATTTGTATACTCTAGTGGTACATATAAGGGAAAACATTTATGAAGAAACCAAATTAAACTTTTAAAGCTATCCATTTTTCTGACAAATTTATAGACTGAACACTTAAAATCAGTAATTCTCAAGCTTCCTTAATAGGGTACTCTTGTATTTTTTTTAAATAAAGCTATCACACTTTTAGAAATTCTTCTAATATGCAGAATGTTAGACATAAAAGTCTGCATTGAGCAATTACCCACAGTTCTTAAATTTATTCAGTGTTTTTCCTTAAAGTCTGATCTGGTGGTTTGACATATTAGATCCTCAAGTTTGTTCTTTTGTCTTTCCCATCCTACTCATGTATAAGGAGCCACTCCCCAGGTTTCAGCTCCCCTCTTACACTCTGACATCAGAGAATATACAGTTTAACATTAAACGTACTTCGAGTTCCTGACTGATTTGCTACTGGCAACAATTCCATTAGAAAAAGGATTCACAGTACATCAGATATTTTTAGATCCCATTGCCTTATTACAGAATATATAAGTAAAAAACCATTAATAATGTTCCCTTAAATATAGCTTACATTTTTCACTCTCCTGTCAGTCTCTTCTTGCCTGTAAAGAAAAAAGAAAATGCCCAATTAAGTAATATCTAGGAGGCTTAAATCATTAAGTAGAAAAAACTCATTTTTAGTCTAACATTCTATGAATATTAATACCACCTGGACATTCTAAAACCAGAGACTGCATATTATCCAGCAGAATTTTTCCATATTCATTGATTTCATGAAATAGAATGGTCCATTTTCTATAAAAAGCAAGGCTGTCTTATTCTCATTTTTTTATTACAGTCTGATTTTCTTAAATGCAATATTTGCATTTTTCGTATTTTCATTTTAAACAGTGTTTAAACTCATTCAAAAGTGGGGCAGGTCATTGTGCCTCATGGCAGAAAAATCGAGAAAAGACAAAAACCTTAAAGAGCAGGGTGGGGGCAGGGTGGGGCACGCAGTTTTGCAAGGAGTTTTCTTTTCCATCGTCCATTGCTTTTTCACTCAAGTTCCTCAGAGCAAAATGCTCAGAGATCAAGGTCCTGCAGATGTTGAGAATTACAGTTTTAAAAATGGCTGTGACTCTCTGCCTGAAGAGATCTCAATCTGTCACAAGAATCATGAGTTTTCTTCCTCACCTGCGAAAGGGTAGGATATTTATGGGAGAAGTTGAAAGGAGGGAGATGTCACCACAGTGTTGAAGAAGCTAACTAACAAGGGGTCACCCTAATGTGCTCCCTGTCACCAGACACTGGAGAAGCCAGAACTAGGAGACCTCTAAGGTGGCTTTCTGGCCTAAAAGTCTGTACGCGTTATACTTTCCAGATAAAATGTATATACATATATGTCATGTGTACATAGGAGAGATATAAAATACATATCTGACATATAAGACCCACAGACAGAAAGGAAAAAGGGGAGAGAATGAGCACACCAACACTGAACTTAACTTTCAAAGAATCAATGACAATGATTAATCAATGACAGTGATTAATCAATCAATGACAATGATTAATCAATCAATGTCTTAGCAAAAGACAGCTAAGGCCATTCCTTTCCATAAAACATACACGAAGTGAAATGGACCTTAGAACAACGTACACCTCCTATCTACTCCCAAAACAGGACAAAAAAAAAAAATCTACAAGTTCTCACACTACTGCAGAAATGTAAGTTGGTGGAAGGACTTTAACTTTTAATCCATTTGGCAATAATTATAACAGCTTAGTCTATGTGTAATCTAGAACCTAGGAATTCCAAGCCCAGGTATTCACCCAACAGAAATGCTTACATATATTCACAAAAGTCATATATGAGAAGGTTGATGGAAGCACCTTTAATAATCGAATAAAGTGGAAGCTGCACATAGGTCTTTAACAATAGAATGGATAAATTATGGAATGCCCACAATGAAATATTATATGGCCGCAAGAATGAACAATCTGCAGCTACATGTAACCCTTTGTTCAGTCTAGCAATGAGAATCAAAAGCAGCCAGACAGCCTAAGTGCCCAAATCATCACTTATCTCCTAAGTAAAAGAAAATCACCTTGTAAAAATCAACATTTAATTTTGGAAGTAGTTAATGGGAGGGGAGCACTGAAAACTGACTAGAAGGGGCGCCTGGGTGGCTCAGGTGGTTGGGCGACTGCCTTCGGCTCAGGTCACGATCCTGGAGACCCGGGATCGAGCCCCACATCGGGCTCCCTGCTCGGCAGGAAGCCTGCTTCTCCCTTTCTCACTCCCCTTTCAGCTTGTGTTCCCTCTCTGGCTGTGTTTCTCGCTGTCAAATAAATAAAACCTTTAAAAAAAAAACTGACT